>JBCHJU010133191.1:0-16364 GCA_039654505.1 Plocamopherus imperialis | reverse complement strand
TGGCCAATATGATATTTGGCTTATGTGTTTCAATTAATTGTTCTAATTTCCCTTTTTTGTCAGCACTGATAAGGCTTCTACAGTTTAAATTCATGATTTTCAAGTCGCTGTCAGGGGGTGTGTGGTGGCATTGTCTATTCTGTCGGTTTTCATTTGGCCAATCAATACGTGAACTGGTTGACTCGACATCACTCTGAATCTCTGTGTAAGAATGTTGTTGTTCGTTTTCACCAGTGCTGTCTTCACCGATGTGTTCACGATTGTTTAAGTATGCGTGTCCTTTTGTTGTTTGATGGGACGCTTCTATCTGTCTATTGTCCACGCGTTGGTTTCTTCCACCTCGTTTGCCCCGTCCCGTTTTTCTGTACTTTTCTCTGCATATCTTTAGGTGCCTCAATGTGTCTAGTAATGTTTTGTCTAGTTTGGTATGTGTGTTATACTTTGTTAGTTCACGCCATGAATTCATTTTGTCACAATGATCACTTCTCTAAGAGCTAAAAGTAAGCACGATAAAATGGCTAGCCTTTGATAAGATAGTAAAAATTGAAAATTTATAACAGTTAAAAGTTCCTGATGTAAAAGCTATAAAATCACAAAAAGCGCATTATCCGATAGAAAATTCACTTAGAAATCCAGTAATGTAAAAATTATTATCCAATGTAGCATAGAAAACATATAAAAATCCAAAGTAGCACAGAGCTCATAAAAGCTGCCTGTTGGCGCTAGTGTGTTCTACGTACCGTTTCGAAGAAACCTTTGTGAAGGGGGAGGAACATGATGAAATTTATGCGAGGGGCAGTATAGGAGCACCATTATTCTTTTCTTCCAAAAACATTGAAAGAGTATACTACTTACAATATAAAAGTTATATAACCATTAAAGAATATATAAAAAATAACAATTGCATCAAAATTTTGCTAACTTGATTGTCTTCATGAGAAAATCCAAACTAAAAATATAAATAAAAAAAACAACAATCATATCCAACTTCAATTCTTTTTTCTTTTTTATTATGAGATGATGAAAGTTGAAAAGACAATCAAATGAGTGAAATGAATGTAAAATCATTTTGAAAAAACAAAAAATCATTCATCCAAATATGACCATAAAAAACATCTAACCTTGAAAAAAAAAGTAAAAATCTTCCATAATTTCTGAGTAAATTAAAGTTATGTCACATTTAAAAGACAAAACAATGAAATGAGTGAACGTGGTATGAGGCACAAGCTGTATAAGGAAGAATGCAACAGGCTTTAAAAATGCACAGAACCTACCTCTGCTGCTGTTTGGAATAACTTGAATGGTCTCTGCCCGTTGCCTGGTGGGCTGCTGTGGGACCATGGTGCTAGACACCGGGTTGAACAAAGACCCTTGCTCTACAGACTTGTACAACTGGTCCTCTCTGTTCAACAAGTTCTCCTTGGCCTTCACGATGAGGTCACCAAACGACTTGACTGTCAGGGAATAGCTCTCCACTTTTTGTCTCAGGGATGAAAGAACCTGCAGAATTGTCAGATAAATTGTAATGTTATACAATCAGAAATTACACGTTTTTGGCTATTATAATTGTAAGTGTATCCAAAAACGTGTTCACATACATTATCAAGAATGTTAACAAGAATGACCCATACGTCTTTAGTCCAATGTCTTATTGACCAACACCAAAAAAAATTGTTTTTTTTTTTTTTTGCATGGTTAAAAAAAAAACATACCCTCAAACTTTCCATTAAAATGTCTAATTGGTAAGCAAGATTTACCCCTCAACTTTCCATTAAAATGTCTTAATGGTAAGCAAGATTAACCCCTCAACTTTTCATTATAATGTCTTAATGATAAGCAAGATTAACCACTCAACTTTCCATTAAAATGCCTTAATGGTAAGCAAGATTAACCCCTCAACTTTCATTTAAAATGTCTTAATGATAAGCAAGATTAACCCCTCAACTTTCCATTAAAATGTCTTATTGGTAAGCAAGATTAACCCATCAACTTTCCATTAAAATGTCTTAATGGTAAGCATTGCAAGATTAACCCCTCAACTTTCCATTAAAATTTCTTAACGGTAAGCAAGATAAACCCCTCAACTTTCCATTAAAATGCCTTAATGGTAAGCAAGATTAACCCCTCAAATTTCCATTATAATGTCTAAATGGTAAGCAAGATTATCCCCTCAACTTTCCATTAAAATGTCATAATGGTAAGCATTGCAAGATCAACCCCTCAACTTTCCATTTAAACTCATTGAAGACGCATCGGCACATACTCATTTACATATGATAATATAGACTTCATGTTCCATGGATATGAAAAGTAATTAGATCATTAGAAAACAGAAATATTCTTTTGTAACATGCAAAAAACCATTTGTCTTTATCATCACTGACAAAAAAGTTACGGCTGATTGGTAAAAATGTGCGTCTCAACGGTTCAGCAGGGCCCCCTGTGGCGCATCTTCAATAGGTTAAATAAGAAAGTGTCCAGGCCCACTGTGAAACGAACATCATTCTCCTGGCATACTCGTATATCAAATAAATGTGGTTGTCACCTGGATGAGGGATTTAACAGAGGGTTGAAACACTAGGTTGTGATTCAACAGGAATGATCGCAACAGTGGCTGTGGGTAGGAGGCCAGCTGTGCCAGGGTGCCAGTCAGAAGCAGATTGAAGAACAAAGAGTTGCCAATCATGCCCTCCAGACGGGTAAACAGTGCCGACAAAAATGGACCTGGATTCAAATTATAAATTACAAGTGGGTGAATGATAACCACAATTTTCTTGAAATTTCTTGAAAGATGAAAATGAAAAAAAAGATTTCTTCTTTTTATTTTTTCATCCTCCAATCAAAGTGATAAAATTTAACTTTTGCATATGTTGCCTATGTTTTTCATCACTTAACTCTCTAAGCGCTCAGTATGTTGAGCAGAAGTGACCTGTGTAAATGATGGCGTGCCAGGCCCGATTGATTCTACAAGTGAGGGCTTGGCAGAGGGGCTAAGTGAGATTTTACATAGAAGCTTGAAAGGGTTGCTTTAAGACTCAGTAGGTGAAAAAATACTTAAAAACTAAATAATTTGTTTCCATACCTCAACTCAATAATAAAACAAACAAAGAGTGAAGTAACAGTATCCATGTAGCTCAAACAAAACAGTGTGTAAACAAAGAGTGAAGTAACAGTATCCATGTAGCTCAAACAAAACAGTGTGTAAACACGTGCTAGCACAGAAGCCTAGTGTTTTAGGGGAAAACCCTGTCTTTGTCTATCAATAACACATGACTCCTTTGGGCTAGAGGCCTAAAATATCTTGCACAGCCATTGGTTACAATTTGTAATTATATTAAATAATACTTCCGGGTCATTAACTATAAATAGACATAAAATTGTCCATTAAACAGGGTGATGGTAGTACGCCCTTTATAAAGGATCCTAGCTCCTCCCGTTGTTGTGTAACCCCATGCCCTTTATAAAGGGCCCTAGCTCTTCCCATAGTTCCCTAAGGCCATGCCCTTTATAAAGGGCCTTAGCTCTTCTAGGGTTAAAATAAAATACAGTGAAATTTTCATAAATGTTTAAGAGACACAAAATAGATAAAGCACATTTTATTCTTTTAGTCAGGACAAAACAAAAAATTGCAAAATACAAAAATGCACAGAAAGTAATACTGTGAGTAATATTTATAGAGACAGAGGTGAAATACTACGAAAGCTAATGGGAAAAGAAAAGAAAACTCCAAATTCCAACCAGTGAACTCTAAGGCTACATTTAAAAACTCAATAAATGATAGAAGACGAGGATAAGTAGTGAAAAAAAGCCCCACTTTACATGTTAACAAAAATCTAACTTAATGCTAAAGACAGTCTGCTAGATTCCATCTTCTCTCTTAATGTGCTTGACCTAAGACCAATTATCTTAAAAAGAAAAAATACACCATGATCATTTTATGACTTCTGTATGTTTGTAAACGAAGAATCTAAGAAAAGAGAAAGCACCGAAAGCAGCTTGTTCTGCTTTTCCCTTTTGAGTTTGATGGGTTGTTTTTTAACCAAAGGGCATTCATGAAAAAGAAGGCTACTCCTAAATCATTTAAGTTTTTCCAATTGTGACAAGTGTAAAAGTAAAGAGTAACAATAACAGATGAGACTGACAATTACTTGAATTAATTCAACCTCACTTGAATTAATGAGGTTAAATGAATCTGCTTTCTCTTATATGCATCAGCATTTTACAGTAGGATAAACATAATTGATAATATCTAAACAAAAACACAGTGAAATCAGACAGACAACGTACCAATATTGGGCGGATCGTTGGTGTATTTGAGCAGTCTCTTGGGGCTGGTAGGGGTGAAGACTGGCAGGTCTTCTATCATGGGTGATCTCATCGAACGGAACTGTGCAAAGCCATCCCCGTGTGAGGAGGTTGGCGACAGGATGGACGATGCATACAATGGGTTCGACCCTTGGGGAAATCCCTTCTTAAAGTCTTTTGGCACTTTCTTGTCCAGTCGAAGCGAGGCCATGGCACCGCTTTGAAGAGGCCCAACGGCCAACGCGGAGGGACGGGAAGGGGTTGCTGCGGCAGCTTCTGAAGGCACGACTGATATATTAATGAAACTTGACGCGTCCGCTTTTAGCTGTTGTGTTTTCAAAGACAATGGCAAGTCTTTTGGCACCTCGGACATGCTGATCTCTTCGAACGCCGTTGCATCGTTTACCCTGCGGGAGATATCGACAGGGACGAGATTATCTCCATCTACGGTATCTCCCCTCTTAAGCCCACCAGCATCACCATCTGGACCACCAGACTGACTGACATAGGTAGAGTTGGCTGGAACGTGACTAATGGAGGAGACGTCCAGCAAAGCCGGGTCCACAGTGTTTTCCATCTCACAACCGACCACAACACTGCTGGAGCGTTGTACATTTCCTTTCAATAGGGCAGAGGTCATCACATCATCTAGAGAGCTCAAAGAATGGGCCATATTTTCAGCAGACAACAGCTCTTCAGATGAGTCTAAATCTGAAGCATCCCCTGAAAGATATTCCATAAATGAATTCAAATCACAGAGACTTGCGTAGAGTTTTGGGTCGACACAGTCTCTTTCTACCTCAACAGTGCCTTCATCGGAATTTGGGGATGCACAGGCATCTGAAGAGGCAAAGACTGAGTCATTGCCAGGAGTTGAATTCACGGGAGGATCAAACTTAACTTTGGTCTGCTCTGGACTGGCCTCCTTCTCAAGAGACTCTGGCCGTGCCGGTACAGATCCCACCTCTAAAAATCCTGTCGTGACCTCTTCCTTGACCTCAGCGGACGTCTGAACGGAGTCGTCCGTGGTGCTGGCCAAACTGTCCGGGGCTGGATGCTCCCCGTCGTACGGGTGGTTCCAGTTGTGGCAGGCCTTTGCAACGTGTTCAACCTGAGTCCTGGCTTCCTGAAGATATTCTATATAGCTGGTCTCTCCCAAGGCCGCACCCTTGACCCCATCCAAGCTGGAGGAAGAGGAAGAACAAGTCAAGCTGCTTAACCCAGGGCTGAGGCTAGTAGCAGAGCGTGGAAGTCTGGTGTGAGTAGGAGCAGGAAGGGAGAGAAAGGCACAAAAAAGATGAAAACAAAATGCACTTGAAATGCTGATAGCACATGCTCTTGCTTAAAGCTAACAGCACCTGTGTCACAAATGTTTTTCCTTCATTCCAGCCCATTATTTACATCTAATTTTTCCCTTCATCTCCTAAACAAAAGAAGCTGAAAACTCTACGATCAAACACAGCCACATTTATTGTTTAGCCATAAAACTCTGAATAATTTTGAAAGGCTACAAGAGAGTGTTATTTGATATAGCGGTGCTAATATCTGTCACACAACAGCTGAAAAATAAGACAAAGCATTCATTATTTCTAAACAAACAAGTGACAGCAGCAAACCAAACATTTCACATTCTTTTTTATTGTTTTTTGCCATATTTTGTGTGTTTTTTGTTGTTGGTTTTTTTGTTTTTTTTTTTTTTTTTTTTTTTTTTTTTTTTTTTTTTTTTTTTTTTTTTTTTTAGTTTTTTTTTTTGTTTTGTTTTGTTTTGTTTTGTTGTTTTTCTTTTTTTGGGGGAACATGAACTCAATATCATACAACCCTAACCATGTGAAATAATTTTTTTTTATTATTTCATTACACAGTCCAATTTTACATAGAATCACTAACCTTTCCTTCATAAAAAAAGAAATAGAGAAAAACAAGAATAAAATTACCAGACATGTCTACTGAAAGACATGCTTGCAGCTGCAAAATGTGGTTTATGTTCTTTATATATATTATATATTTTTATCTTCTTTTTTTTTTTTTTACTTATATCATGATACAGTATGACTCTCATGAATATATCATTGATTACATCTTTTTCTTTCAAGATGCCACATTCATTAGCAAGCAAATCCATCCTCCATTCATCAAGCAGGATCAAGTTTCAATAGTAACTTTGATAACTTCAGTGGTAAATTGAAAACAGCATTTGAAATGGTAGACCATTTTGATGGCAAAATATCATCAGAAGCAACACAACATGCCCACTAAAAATTTTACGTATCATGCATGTTTGCTTAAGTTGATTGATATAAATAAAAGAAAAGTACCCATTTATCATGAATAAAACATAGAGGACAAATACTAAACTGCCACAAATATTCTTGAGTAACATGCACTAGACAGACCCACTTGAGAAGTTCTTAAGATGTGATAAAATAATTATTCCCATGATATGAACATTATTAGGTACAATTATCAAATGATGTTCCCTAAGTCGCTTAATATGCCATCTAAAGCAAAAGCCTTCCTGGGATAATAATTAAATACTGGAGTAATAATAAAAAGCCACAGTGGAGAACTCAATATGAATGTAAACAAAACAAAGTTTAATAAAAGCTTCCACTAGAAAGACAAACAAAAACAGTAAATTTTCAGGTATATACTCATTCCTTCTTAATCTGTGGAGCCAAGAGGACTGTGGACATCTAGTCTTCACCCACAGCTAAGCACTAGATCTTTTCCATATTTGCTTTTTTATATATTCTAGCTTTTCGTTGAAATTTCTTTTGTTTTATTGTCTGTTGATTGTTCTTTGTTGTCCGAAGAAGGGTCTAAACCCGAAAATTTTCCATTTTGTTTTGTCTTTCTAGTGGAGGCTTTTATTTAACTTTGTTTTGTTTACATTAAATACTGGAGGTAGTACAACTAGCATTTATATTAGCTTCTTAGCATGGGCTAACCTTGCATCCCAATATGTTTGAACGGTTTGGCATTTGACCGTTTTTGAAAAAAATGCTAAAAACAAAAATTGATATCAGTATGTGTCTGTTTCTATTCACATTAAGGCCTAAAAATGCATTTTTTGTTTCATGTGTAATTTACCAAATTACACTTGTCCATAATCACATACTGAAATCATGTTTGGTTGGCTTTCTTAAAAGAGGGCAAATGTGACTTAAATCAAAATCCCTTGTAGTTCTAAACCCCTCATTTATTAAAAGCAATATGAAATTATAAAAATGCAAAAGACCATGCAAAAATACTATTGATGTATTTCTTTGGAGCAAGTATACAATGGGAAATTCAACATTTAAAAATGATCCAAACAGGCTGACATGACATGGGCATCCAACATGCAAAGTGTATCATTAACTCACTGACTACCACGGGTCCGACTGGAGATTATGTTTAGGATACCAAAGAAAGAAGACCTATTTGAAAAAATCATAACTTTTGTATTTATCATTGTTTTCTCATAATTGTAGACTGTTCACAAAGGATTAATGTTTACATGTCAACCGATAAAATACCTGTGTCATGATTTCCTCGAAGTGTGGATGTGTGAGTGTGAGAAGGTGAAATTGAGAATCTAAAAATCTTTTTGGGTCAGAGTACCGTTGTTGAAAATAAGATTAAAAAAAAAAATTATTAGGATCCTTCACACCATTTGGTAAGTTCAAACCTGAAAAGCCTATGAAATCATCATTGCCACTCTAAAGTGTGTTCCCATAAGATAGACAGGAAAAATCAGGGTGTATTGTTATCTACATTGTTAGTGAATGCACGATGTGAACTTAAACTTGCACCGACCATGGTAAAAAATTCCTGGAAATTATTTTAAATCAAACAAGACCAGAAAGATAGGCCTTGCAAACTCACATTACCACAATCATATATACTTTCTCAAGTTATGATACAGCAATGTTACCACAGTGTAAATTTACAGCGATCACACTTTGTAACCATGGCAGTCAGTGAGTTAAAATAAATTTTCAATTAGTTCCTACTCTCTAACTTACTTTTTGTTCATAGAACCAGAAAATAATTGATACCCCTGGTTCCTTTTCCTCAAATTTTCATGAAACACTTTATTTCACTACGAAATGAACATATAGATTCATTTGATGCACATTACTTGCAAACAGTAAGATCAACAAATTTGAAGGAATCAAAAAAGATCAAAAATAGAAAAGGAAATATACCAAGCTCTCAACAATAATTTGAACATTCAAATTTACACTCAAACTTTTAGCCGCTACACACAAAAAAATGCTTGTGTCATTTTGAGCAGGAAACAAACTAGGGTTGAATTGAATCACGCCCAGTGGCCAATAAAATGATGACTCCCTGATTATTCTCTGTAAGATGATAATGCCCTCTTACCCAAACAAAACATGATAGAGAAAACTTATGCCGAGATTTCCTCCCTTTTCATTTGGACCTTTGTTATGTTTTCTATCTCTACAACTAGAAGTACATGCTAAATTACACAAGTCACTTGAAACACCCTAAAAGAAAGTCATGCCAAAGTTTCACACCATCCAAAGTACCTCTGGTTCTGTGTGCTGGTGTTCATGCTAGCATGGGGTGGGCTAGTGGTGGGGAGGGAAGTAAAAGATGATTGACCCTGGGTGCAGCATGAGGGACGCAGGGATAGAAATTTTTCTGCAGACTTGCCATAGAGGTCTAGGTCGCGAACAGAGCGACGCTGGCTTACCATGACATGGGTGCAAGGCACAAGGTATCTGACAAAGAGGAATCAAAACGCAAAATTAAGATTAAATCAAATATTAAACATTTTTTATTCCTTGTTTGCAAAATAATTTAAAAATTAATAACTACATGTTTCATCTGGATGGAGATATAAAATTTATTTTTTTTATTTTTTTTTTTATCTTACTTTTTTTTTTCTGCAAGTGGATGTATATTAGGACACTTCCTATAATGATCTTCCATGAAAATATTATTCCTTTCTCAGTCTGCACAAAGTTAACATGGCTATTTGCATTTTTTACGTATTGTGGATGTGATGATACAAAGTAAGAGAAAGTTCTTATTACCTGAATACCAACTGGAACATAATGTCTTCACAATTGAGTTCTATCAATGTATGGAACAGGGCAAGGGTGACAGTGGACAACTAGTAGAAACAAAATATGAACAAATATAATCATTGTAATTCTTTTTAGGGGAAGTTAAGGCAGATTCATTGAGTTTAAAAAACTGTATTAAAGCTGCTAATTTCATTTATTTCTGAATGCAAGATCATCAAATTGTACTCCTTTATGAAATAATATCACAGTAAATTCCTGTTTTATGCTGCTATCTGTTTAAAAAATAGCGATTAAATCACTTCAATCATGTTGATAGAAAAAAACAAATTCATAATTATCCCAGCACATTAATCTGAAGAGTTCTTCATAATTCTTCCCATAAAAATCTAAAGGGAAAAAACTGTCCTGGGGGACTCACAGAAGTGTTGGAACTCAGACGGGAAATCAAAGAATCTAAAATGAGAGCATCGTCATATTTTTCAGTCAGGACGAACTTGAGCACAGCCTTCAGGAGATGGGGGTCAGTGACATGCCGGACAAAGAGATCCAAGTAGGCCGTGGCCGTCATCACTTCTTCCCTTGAAATCTGTTTGACAAACATGATCTCATTGGTAGACAAGGGCATACCCAAGTATCAGAAATGTTTTAGTCCAAAATAAGCGATTAAGAGGAAGAAGAAAGCAACAACCGAAAATTGTTTAATAGTTATCATTTCTCAAACACAATATACGTGAAAAAGAAAGAAAGAGAGAAGAAAAAAAAATGAAACTCATACATTACCAAAGGGGACCACCAAAATCGATTATTTTATCTCTCTGGCTTAAAAGAAAATTCCGAACATTTCTCGATTTGTAATAATCATCAAATCCCAAAGAGCTTGATAAAAAAATAAAACTGTCATTCATTTCCAGACAATACTCAATTCATCTGAATGTACACATGAGAAAGTGCAGCCTATCGATGAATTGATTTTGTATTGCTGATGTTCCACAGCCTTTAAAAATTGAATAAAGAAGGAACATAAAGGGACTGGATGTCAAAAATGGGGCATGGATAAAAAGTTTGTGACATAGCCTTACATATAAATCCTGGTAAGAACTTTTCTTTTAATTTATCTCTTATTACAAAAATGACATGATATAAAATATTGCCTCAAGATTGCAAAATCTATTAGTTAATCTTTATTTCATTTGAAATTATATAATTCTTTATGAAGATAAATACGTTTGTCGAATATCTCAAATAAAAAAAATGTACACATGTATATCAATATATATCATTAATATCAAATTGACGATTGTCTGACAAAGAATCATGATGTTATTTTCTCAGTTCATTTTTTCTTTTCATTTTTTTTATTGAAATGCCTCAAATTCAAAACTATGGGGATCAAAAGTTGTGGGAATGGGAAATGGGGGAAAGGTAGGTACCTAATGATCATTCAGAATTAAGTTGTTTTAGCCAACGGAAAAGATATATTCAAAAAAACAAAAAACAAGCTGACTTGTCAAACATTAATTTTTCTTTAAAAAAAATCTTGCTCGTCCTCCATGTTCTAAACGATAAACGATTTAGAATACATAAAAAAAAACAAAACAAGATTTTCGATTCTATGTTAAAATTCATCGCTATTCTCATCCTCATTTTCATGCTGATTTGGCTTAAGAATTTCCACAAAAATTTACAATGCCGCAGTCTGCCATGTGAAGTTAAAGTGCCACCCATGTTTGAATTAAATAGAAATGTAAAACAAAAGCCTCATCATCAGCCAACTGGCATGCGTGCAGGTAGTACAAGTCAAAATGAAGGGCTGCATACATTTTACGGTCATGCAAAGCAACACAAAAGGCAGTCACTTAAAGAAAGATGCAGTAGTCTGCAGAAAGCCTGGATTAGCAGAGGAAGCATCAAAAACAAATGGAAAGAAAGACTGTGTCAGCCAGCCAAACTACAATTCTTATCCGTTACTATAGCAATGCCGATGGTTTCCTTTCAAACTGAGTTTCAGTTTCAAGGCACAAGGAATACAACACAACCTGCATGAACATGTATATTACATACGTTTCAAGGACATACATTTTTTGAGAATTACAGTAGGCACCACCTAATTAGACTTCGGCCAGATGGGCGTTTCGCCTTCGTGGACGTTTTTTCAGTGAAACAGGTTTTTTATTATCAAAATAACGCCTCTAATTGAAAGGTCAAAAACAAAATTTTCAGCTAATTGGACATTTGGAATCGGGGGAAATGCTTTTACCATCTACTTTCAAATACATTCAAGGGTAATAAAGAATCCAACTTTGAGAAAGAATTGCTTACATAAAGAAAGGGGGTCTGGAGAGGGTTTACTGAAGGGTACAGGTCCAGGTGTGAATACAGAGTTAAGGTGTCAAAAACTGCCACAGGGCATAAAGGCTCTTAAGCATGCAACGCACTACATAAGCCTATGACATGATATGGTTGTTGACCAATCATGTCAATCCCAGCTTCTAAGTGATGGCCCCCTCGATCCATTAGCCTCGCACTGACATTTCAACATGAAATCTGATTAGTCAGCACACTGAGACAATGATTCTCTGTTTCATTTTCCTTGGTCGTCTGCCACAGCCCAGTGCTTTGTTTACTCAACAGGTTATTTTGATATGGGGAAGTGTCTTCCTCATTTTATGAAATAAAATACAACATCCCCTTGATGGTGTGATCATTGTCCAATCATGGACTATCCCCCCCCCCCCCCTCTAGTGTGGTCATTTTGGCTAATTGCATATTTCGCCTAACTGGAAAATTCCCCTAATTGGACGTTTTCGCTGCTTCCGGACAACCGTCCAAATAGGCAGCAACTACTGTATTATTTTTAAAGACAGGCCAGATCAAAAGTCAAAACAATGTCACTTGAAAATGGCATCCATCTGAACCGTGTAGTACAATACTTTCACAAACAATAACAAAGGTAAAGACCTGTTTGTCTGACAGAGGAATGATATCTGGTTTCATTACATGTATGTGTACATACATATTGATAGAACAAGCACCACAATACATCATTATAATAACTTAAGCAGGACATACAAGCTTAAATAATAATACACATGTAAATAACTGACAAATAAAAGTCATTCCTATTAAGAATTAAACAAGCTTACTTATAACAACTATGTTGAGTCGGCGTCATTCTAAGTCGGTGAGCCCAGGGAATAAGATTCCATTTACAGGAAATTCAAATAAGAGGGAAGTAAAAATAGTGTACCCATTTCATGAGGCGAGGTGGTAATTTTGTAATATCTTTTAGCATAGTCATCTTTACTTGCCATATCATGTGCACATTACCACCACTGGTGGTAATTTTGTGGTATCTTTAAACATAGTTTGTTTTTTACCATAAATTGGATGTATTACCTCTGATGGTAATTCTGTGGTATCTTTAAGCAGTTTTCTTCATTGACTAAAAAAAAAGTTGAAATGTTGCTGTTGTGACAAGAGAATGAACCTTGACTGCTTTACAAACACACAATCCCTGCAAATGTACACCACACACAAACATACATACACACATACATACACACACAGAAAGACAATGAGGCCATCATCTTGTTACTGTATGCCACCTTATCTGGGCTTCTTCTACATGTGTCTACTGAACTGTCTTGAGGCTAATGGAGGGTTAATCAAGGCATCATTCATGTCAAACTTTGCTGTTAATAGAAGGCACTCATGAGCAAAAACTGAGTAACTAAATGCAGTTCAATGCAGATGAAGAAAAAAAAATGAGACTAAACTACACAAAAATTGAAAACACAGATCAACAAAGACAAATTCAAGGGATGACAGCTAATCTTGTTAGATATAAGCCCTCATGGTGTGCCAGACTCTTAAAGGACAAAGAAGTGATTTATCTAAATATATATATATAATATCCTATTCATTTTCAGTGATAATCAGATATAAAAACAGATAAAAACATACACAAAAGAATAAGAAAATGAGGAAAACAGAAATTTGAAAGTCAATTTGAGATGGATGGAATAAAAGTTATATCAAATCCTGAAAGAGAAGAACAAGAAACAGAAACAAAACAATGAAAACTTTAAAACAATAAATACAAAAATAACAATGCAGTACTTGTATATTACTCCTGGAGACAGGAATTGAAAGTATATATTGGTTTTTTCTTACATTAGATAATTAGAAAGCACTAGTGTTCTTATAGCTGGATCTAGTTTTACTGAATAATTTCAGAGCACCTTTATGTGTAATCAAAGCACCATTCCATATAGAGACAGCATGCATGGTTACAGTCATAGAATACATGTATATATTACCAAATAATGAAACACATTTATTTTGACACAATACAGTATTGAATAAATGTGGACACAATGGTCTGTTTATTTTAAGCAAAGAGTAATGATGGAAAAACATTTTTGAAAAAAAAATTGAAAAAAAAAAAACAATGACCAATGGAAGGAAATTAAGAAAAACTGGCAATTACAAATATAATTTCTTTAACTCCTCTCTTATGAAAAAAGAAATCTGACAAGAAAACCAGTGCAGTGAACCACTATAACAACCCATCTTCATGCTCCCAAATATCCAGGCCTCAGTCTCCTTAAAGCCACTTGAAGCCACTCATGATCTTGTGAGACAGGATGAAAATTAGACAACAGAGTTTAGCACTATCAAAGATTATTCTAAAGGCCATCCCAAAGCGAAAACATATACAACAAAAGGAGTGAGATTGAGAAATAGTAGCCGTGTACATGAAGATCCAAGTCCACTATAAGAAAGTTAAATCACATAGCCATCATAGTATGATTACAGCAAATTACATTTATAAAGATATGACATCAAACAGGTATTTCCCAGGGAGTGACAATCCTAATGTACAGTAAATAACTTAAAAGTACAAATCAAATCTTAGATCTTTCATAATTATAGTGATAGCCTATGTCCGACCAATCTGGGAACACAATAAGCCATTTTCAGCCTCTGCCTGGCATAAGTATGATCATTTTATGGACCGGACCGGCCAGCATAATCGGCTTCATCCCAGCCTTCTGCTTTTGGCCAGCGTGCTTTCAGCGTGCGTTGAATGTCCAGTCTTTACGGATTGGCCAGTCTACCTTTAAGGCGCCTTGTAATTTGTTTAAGTTACACCATTCTGCTGGAGCAACAATTAAAATGATTGATCATTATATTTGAGTGCTCTAGTTGCTTATTTCATTAAGTCTTTATTCCCTTTTTAAGCTTTCTCAGGGTTCCTTTCTTGGGAGCCTAATGGAATGCTGACATGATAAAGAGACGTCACTTAACACTTAGTTTCTTAAATGGTGAAACCAGGATAAGCTCCAAACCTATGAACTGAAAGTAACTTTTTTTTTTCCGCCACGGCAGCAAACTATGCAAATACACTGTATTCACATTTGCAAAGCCAAGTCTCTGGTGGATTACTTACTCACAATTACTATGACATTTCCAAAAACAAATAATATAAGATATATATTTACTTTTCATTAGTGAAATGTCAATCCAATGGGATTGACAAGAAAATACTTGTGCCCATTCAAAACATCTCGCAAAATGCGAAAAAATTGCATCAACAATGCAGAGCACTGCCCATTGTGGGAAAGCCCTTAAGGATTTCCCAGTTTGGCCAAATTTGATTTGCATTTTACACATTTATTCATCAGATGAAGGATATACTATCACATGTATATGAAACAAAAAAATACTTTATAACAGAGCTGCCATATTAATTGAGAAATACAGTCTAGTCTTGTCAATCCAAACCCCTTCCTCTCTAACATTGTGCTCAGATTATTGAATATTTCTGATTGCCAAATCACTGACATTAAAGTGAATGATTGCTACTACAGAGTTTACAACAAAGTTTCTTGTATTGTTTCATCATTATCTATGGGGATCAATCAAACAATATGATTGGTGGAAATCAATGTTTATGCAAATTTTTTGAGAGCCATCTGCTGAAAATGGGCAGACGGTCTGACTGAAAATAAATAAGAACGACAAATGGCCAACACATAAACAATTTAACCCATTCTCAACTCAACATGTATCTGCAGAGCAGGGTCAAGAAGAGATACATTCATTCATAAGTTCACGTACATTACAGAAAACGCGCTGCTGCACAGGCACCAGACAGTTTGCTATGCCATCTTGTCTCTTGATGAGTCAGAAAAAAGTTTGTCAGTTTCAAAATGACCAGCTGGTGTTTGCTACCTTATTCTCACTCACTTCATGACAATGCCTGAATGGTATGAAAATTTCACCGTTTAGGGAAAATCCAAGCGGGAAGTAATATCACAAAACCCCACTGTCTGGATGGGTATTAAAAAACCTCTAGATGACCAGAATAATGACAGACTTATCATGCAATGTAAGTTTTGTCTTCTTAATGTCTTCAATGAGGAGAAAATGTTTGGATAAGGCAAAGCAAAAATAACAATCTGTCCTAAAATGAGGCGCTTGGACGAGGAATCCCGCATAAATAATAAGAACAAATTCTGTTCCCGCCCAATCATTTTGATTAATGTGGCAATTGGATTACCAAGACTAGACTGTTGTAAGTAAAAAGTAAAGAAATCAGTGAAAAAACAAAACGAAACAAAACAGACAGTCATGGCAAAATCTGATTTAAACCCTTTTTGAGAAAAGTATGGAGGTCAAGAATAGGAAGAAGAATCCTTTGTCGAGAAAACAAAAAACAAATGTAAAAAAAAAGAGAAAAATCATCCTTCAAATAACATGAAACAAAATTACTTCTCCATGTTGTTATATAAATTAAACAAAAATTATCAATACATTGTGATTAACGCTTCAAGACAATATGCACAGTCACATCTGTACAAGACAAGGAAAGGAAAAGGCAAGGCCCAAGCTCAGACACATCACAAAACAGAATCAAAATCACAGAAAAGGAAGTTTCTTCACTTAAAGCTTTTCAACACGGCAAGATCAAGAAGCAAAAGAATTAACACCCACAAATAAAATGAATCTCCC
>JBCHJU010133190.1:0-22664 GCA_039654505.1 Plocamopherus imperialis | reverse complement strand
ACCCTATGAGTGAGGTATAAGGAGTATTAGGCAAATAATGGAGTTTTCCCGTATATTTTGCCTAATAATCCTTATACCTCACTCATAGGGTTAGCATACACGTTACGTGGGTAAACTCCATTAGAACAGGATAGGAATTTCTCTATGCACGCATTGGATCTAAATCCTTTACCGACGGCGCGTACTGTTGTTGTAACATGCCGTATGCGCGCATCGGATCTTATGTCCTTCGCCGAAATATACTACAGTGCATGTGCGACTGAAATAATGAACTACTGATATAAAGAACTGTTTCTATTGCCCGGGCTTGTTCGTTATATCCGTGTTCCACTGTATAGGGCAAATAAGTATGGATTAGTCCAGAGAGATTAACCTAAAAACATTACAATAAGGACACACATCATACTGCTTACTTTGCCTTCTAAGCATAACAGTAAATTGTCACAGCCTCTTGGTTTACGACAATGAATCTTTGGTAAGGCCGTGCCATTAACGTCATTGTATTTGCACGTATGGCTTCTGTTTCCTGTAGACTGGTAGTATAGTCATGTCTAGCTCTCTGGTAGTCACTCGAGCTGAAGACCATGAGGGAGTACCAGGTTCGAATCCCAGTATTGCTTGGATGGTTGAGTTGTTTTAAAAAGCTCTTTACGCACATTTACCAATCCTTCTCAGGTGTGAAAAGAGTACTTGATTACAGGCAGTGGTTGATGTTGTCAGTATGTTGAGAGTGATGTGCTTGTAAAATAGTATGCTACTCTGTATGCCCCTCAGGGCACTGAGAGGATTACTGGATGGAATGGACCTGTAAAAGGATTGATAAAAGTAAGTGGGTGAACAGGATGGAATTATGATTTTGCTGTTGTTTGATTGTTTGTGTTGGTTGTTCAGCTTTGCTGAGAATTTTTAAAAGTGTATAAATATGATTAATTCCAAGGCATTTCAAGTCCCTATTTACAAAAAAAAACCTCTAGATGTAGAAGAAATGTGGGAATATTACTATTATTAGGTTTAGATCTCGACCTTGAGAGTCTGGGAAATTTAGATAAATGATATAGAAATCTACCTCTTGGAAAATCTAAACCTAGTATTGTATTATGACTTGTAAAATATATTATATACATATATATATAGTATTCACAGATTGCGCATGTAAGCTTTAGTAAGATTTGTCTTTGAAATTCAGTTAAACTTATTTGAAATGTCAATGAAGACTATAAAAATTTGAGATTATTTGATGAAGGACACAAAGCATTACCTTCAACCTTCATGTTAATTGTCAAGACTAAAAACGATCAAACTTTCTATTACAACTACTGGATTCTCGTGCTGACAGATTTAGGTGTTTGTTTTTTTGTTTTGTTTTTTTGTTTGTTTGTTTTTCTCAGCTTGACCTGTTTCCATGCTTTCCTTAACCTCCTTTAATGACATCAGTGATTAGACATCTTTATTTCTGTGTGTCTTTTAGCATTGAATAGAATTTGCAGGAAAAATTTTCTTTATTTTCAGGATAACTTGGAATCCAGCCTTGAAACTGCAAGATTACGAGCTGAAAAGCTGCAAGAGGAAATAGGTGACCTCACTGCCAACAAGCAGCAAGCAGAGGAGAAAGTGAGCCAATTGAACCTTGACCTTGCTCAAACAAGGTCTGATCTTGAAGCTGCCCAAAATCAGCTGAAGGATTATAGGGACGAGTATGGAGAAAAACTCGTTAACCTTCAGAAGAAAGCTGAATCTCTTGCAGAGCAGCTATCACAAAAGGCTTCTCTTCTTGAAGAGGCAACAGAAAAACTACTTCTATCAAACTCAGAGTTAGAGAATATGAAGAGTTCTCTTCAGAAAAGTTGCAATAAATGCTCTGAACAAGAGCTGCAACTGAAACAACTGACCAGAGAACTGGAAGTTTCTCGACAAGGGCAAAGTGAGAAAGGCAAAGAGTTTGAAGAAAAATCGCAGTCTCTTCTGATTCAATTATCAGAACTTGAAGCTGAATTGGCTTCACAACAAAAGCTTAATGAAGAGCAGGCAGGGAGTATATCACATTTATCTGGTGCTTTAAAGTCTAAAGAAGAAGAAATTCACATTGTTCAAAATGAAATGGAAGAGCTTAAATTATCATTACAAAATGTGCAATCTGACCTGAAATCTGTGAGTGATGAATTAATAAAAGTGAAAGAAAATTTCGAATGTGAAAAGGATGCTAAGGTAAAACTTGAAAACAGTGTATCTAGTCTTTCATCTGAAATAAATGATTTGAAGGAACATCTTCAAGAGAAGAGCAATCAGCTAAATGTATCTGAGGAAGAGAAAGATAAAAATCAAAATGATTTAAAAAGTGCTTATTCAGACATATCGGAATTAAAATCTTTACTTGATTCAAAGGATTCAGAACTGGTTGAATTGAAAGAAAGCTGCCAGCAGTTGCAGACCCAAGTGTCTTCCATATCGGAGGAATTAGAGGCTTCAACAACCAAACTTTCTGAATTCCAGGACATCAATAGCAACCTTCAGAAACAAATTTCTCAGTATGATGAAAAATTGTCCAACATGTCTCAATCATTGGACGATGATTCTCGTCAGGCACAGGAGGTTATTGAAAAACTCAAGGAAGAGAGAGATACACAGGATGTCTTGACTGCTTCTTTGGAAAGACAACTGGTCAGCCTGGAGGCTGAGATCAAAGCCACGAGGGAGGCCAGTGCCGAGAAAGATGCCCACATCGGCCTTCTGCAATCGGCGATGGCAGACGAGGAACGCCGCAATGACAGTCTGCACTCCTCCATTGTCCAGCAGCAGGTGCAGCAAGTGGAGAAAGACGAGAAGGTGAGGACTTTAAATGAGCATAATCAGCTTGCCTTGCAGGATTTGTGTAACCTTCAGACATCGTTAGAATCAGTTCAGAACGACAAGCATGCATTACAATCATCTGTTGACACTCTCACCGCATCACTTCATGAGGCATCCTTGCATGCACAATCTCTTTCTGATAACTGTATTCATCTCAAGCAGTCTCTTTCTGATAAAGAACTTGAGTGTTCTCAACTGTCTTCCCAGCTCATTTCTTTGCAATCATCCATTCAAGACAAGCATGCCCAGTATTTGTCTGAGACGTCAGGTCTCCAAGATTTGTTTGATCAAGAGCATGACAAATATCTTTCATGTTTGCATAAATTTGAGCAATTAGAAAAAGACTATGACAGTATGAAAATTGATTTACAATCTGTACTCAGTAAATCAGAAGACAAAGATAACCTTTTACAGTCGACCTCTGACAAAAATGACACTTTAGAAAAAGAATTAGACGAAAGTCAAAACGAAGTCTCTCGATTAACCAAGACGTTAAACTCCTTACAGTTAAAAGTAGATGAACTGAGTCAAGAACTTGATGCCAGAGATTCTTCTTTGCATCAACAAGTGCTTGATTTGACTGGTCAACTTAACAGAATAGCAGAGGAAAAGGAGGAAGCTGAAAGGCAGTTTGGAGTGATGGAGAAAGAAGTGAGCGACAAGCAGCTTATGTGGGAGGAAAAAGAAAGCTTTTTGCAGTCTACCATTTCTGATAAAGACAGAAAAATTGAGGAATGCCAAATTTCTATGAATGGCCTCGAACAGTCTCTGAAGGAATCTGAGACCTCTGCGGCTGCTTTAATGGAAAAGATGGAACAAAACTCAAAGGAAAAAGAGCACTTGCTGGAACAAATTTCACTGAGAGATGAAGAGCTCCAAGTGGTGAAGGAAGATTACAAACAGCAAACAATTAGTTTGGATGAGGTAACACAAAAATTCTCCGACGAGGAAAAGAAAAAACTTGAATTGCATGAAAATCTGGAGAAAATGGAGGAAAAACATTCAAATCTGATAAAATCCCATGATAGACTCATTGCGGACAAAGAGGAAATAGAGAAAACAGTTGAAGAATATAGGGCGAGAGAAATGGAACTGTCTGGTAATTTAGAAGGTTTGAAAAAAGAAAATTCAGATGTTTTGGAGCAGCACAAAAGTTTAAAGTCTGATCTTGAAAGTGCCCAAAGGACAATCGGAGAACAAGAGTTGGAGCTGTCAGAGCTGAAAGAAGAAACCAAGATGGTGAAAGAGAGATGTGAGGATTTGCTGTCTCAGAACAATAATCTAGTCAAGGACAACGAAAGGATCCTAGAGAATGTAACCCATTTAGAAAATAATGTTCATGTTTTATCTACAGAAAACAGTGCCTTACTTAAAAGTTGTGATGAAAAACAGTATTTATTGACTCACAAGCAGGCTGATCTGGAAAATCAGCTTTGTGAGAAAGAAAGTATTATTCAACAGTCATTATCAAAACTGAAAACAGTTCACTCTACATTATTTAATCTTTCTTCCCGTGTTGAAATGCCTTGTACAGATTCTATGTGTGATTCATTGGAAAGTATTATTGATAGTTTAAACTCGTGTGCTACCATTGTTGATGAAAACTTAAAGAGCAAGCAGGCTCTACTCTCGGAACAAGAAGAGGAATTGGAGGTCTTGAAAGCAGACAACAAAATGTTGCAGGCAGCTCATAGTGAGGAAGTGCAAGGTTTACAATTTGAAATTGATAAATGGCAAAGTGCTGATGAGGAAAAATCCAAAAACTTAAAGGATTTGAAAGAGAAATGTGATTCTTCTGAGGATAGTTTGTCCAGACTTCAATTGGAATCTGAGAAAACGATTCATGAGTTAAAGGAGAAAATTCAAGCCTTGGAATCCAGCCACAATTGTTTAGAACAGGAACTGGCAGCAGAGGATATTGCAAAAGATCAGGCACTGTCCCAAGGTCGCTTCTGGAAGGAATCACATGAAAGCCTTACCAAAGAATTTGAAGACATGAGAACAGAGAGAGAAGCTCTCGAAATAGCTTTTAATGAACAGATAAAACATCTTACTGCAGATAGAGAAAGGCTCACTCATGAGAACATTGACCTTCAAGACAAAGCTTCCAAAGCAACAGAGACCTCATCTAGTCTTTCAATTCAGGTGGAGAACCTTCAAGAGCAAATAGTTTCTGAGAAGTCCCATCTTCAATCTGTGATGGCTGAAAGCAGTGCCCATGAAGAAGCCCTGAGAGATGCCAAACAAAAAATATCAGTAGTTGAAGAAGAGAAGAGCCAGTTGCAGATGTCTTTAGAAAACCTTCATGGGAAACTTAACAATACTCAGGAAGAGATGCAGTCATTAGTTTATTCATTGCACTCGGACATTGAAGAAAAAATAAGTTCCATTAAAAGTTTACAAGATGCAATCGCATTAAAAGATGAGAAGCTGAGTGAATTAATGTCATCATTGCAAGTAAATAATGAAAGCACCCATAAGTTGACAGACATAATACAGAATCATGAAAAGACAATCAATGAATTGAATGACTCGTGTGATAGTCAGAGCATGAAAATAAAAGAATTAACTCGGGAACTTGATGGAAAGGACCAGGAAGTACAAAGTCTGAGTGATGCCCTGAAGAACAAGACCTGTCTCAGCGATTCTCTACGGGAAAGCCTTGAACTTCAGCAGAAGAAATTCAACATTGTTTTGTCTACCAACAGTGTCAATGAACAGCATCTAGAAGAGTTAGGTGAACATTTGGATTCCGTCATGATACAACATCGCCTGGATTTAGATAAACTCAACACCGCCCAAAAGGAGTGTGACACTTTAATGAATGAAAAGGAGGAATTGAGAAGAGTTAATGATGATGTAACAGAGCAGATAAGAACAGTTAAGATGGAGTTAAAAGAAAAGCATGATGCATTGGAAGTGATTCAAGCATCTTTAGATCAATCCTCATCAGAACTGAAAGAAAGGCAGATGGATGAAAACAACTTGAAACAAAGTCTAGATGAAGTCAGGGCAGAGTTACAGTCAACTCAGGATAATAACAAGGAATTGGTTCGCTCCCTTCAAACAGAACAGGAGGCAAAGGAATCAATTCAGAATTCCTGTCACCAACTTGAAATGAAAATCCAGCAGCTAACGTTTGATTTGACAAAGGCACACAAAGAACTTGATGAAGAAAGACAAGAGTTGACTAAAATGCTTGCCGTGTCTGATGAAAGAGAGGATAACATGAAAGATCTGAAAGGAGAGTTGTCAAAAGCCCAACACACCCTTGAAGAGATGTCATTATTAAATAAGGATAAAGAGGCTATTTGTGTAAACCTGAAGGGAGAGGTGTCATCTTTGGAGATGCAGGTAAATGAGGCAAATCAATCCCTAGACAGACTAAAACAAGATCTTGAGAGTAAAAAAGAAGAATGTGATCAGCTCACTGTTGAGTTGAATGACACCAAGAGATCCTCCAACCATATGAATGAAGCAAACAGTGAACTGGAAAGGGCATATCAAAAAGTGATTGAAGAACATCAACAGAAAGTTGAAAAATTAATGGATACTGAGGGTGCCCTTCAACAGGCGAATGAACAGATAAGCCAGAAGTCTAAAGAGTTGTTGGAGAACAGTGCTAGTCATGATAAGTCTTGTCAAGAATGGGACGCAAAATTTGAACATTGTGACAGTATTATAAAAAAGTGCCAAAATCAGATAGAAGAACAGGAGCAAATCATCAGTTCAAAGAATTCAGCGCTGGACAAAGTTAGTGATGATTTGGAGAAAGCACTTAGTGATAGTCACCTTCTGAAAGAGCAACTGACGTTGGTGGAAAATGAAAAGGATTCAAGAGTGATTGAATGTGCTGAATTGACATCAAAACTTCTAGAGCATGAAGCACTGCTTACAGAAAGACAGCAACTCATTGAAGTCTTAAATGAGAAAAATCAAGATCTTGAAATTGGTTTTCAAAAATTAACAACTCAACATTCAGAACTTGAAGAAGTTAAGCAGAAATTGGACGATGAAAGTGAGAAAAAGGATAAAACAATAGAAAGTCTGCACATACAAGCTAAAGAGGAATTGATTATTAAGGAAAATCTTAACAGGACCCACGAGGAAATCAGGCAGACAATGGGCTCTCTACAGAAGGAATATGATGTTTTTAAAGAAGAAGCCAGTGGAAAGATTAGAGCATTAGAAAATGTTATAAGTGATTTACAAGGCAATTTTGAAAAAGCTCAGTCAGACTTGGCAATCGAGAAGCAGACGTCTAATAACCAAAGCATATTGATGGCTGAACTGAATGAGAATATTGCTTCACTGGAGGACAAATTGCAGGAGTTTCATAAGGAAAAGGAAGTTCTGAAGGACGAGGAAAGCCAGATTGTGTCTTGTGTTCAAGAAAAGTTAATGTCTATACTCCCGGAAAAGAATGATACTGATGTGGATCATCATGCTGAGACTCACAAAGTTACATCCCTCAAAGGAGCAGTGGACCTTTTGACCCTTCACTTAGAGATTAAAGACAAAGAGAAAAAGAGTTTGCAGAACAATTTGATTGAAGTAGAAGAAACAATGACTTCATCCGTTTGCTCCTTGAACTCTCAGATTGCTGCTTTGGCCAAGGAGAAAAGTCAAGCAGAAAACGAGAGAAGGACTGTGTCTGAAACAATGGAATCTACCATTGCAAGGCTTCAAGGAGAAATTGAAGCAGCTGCCCTGGATAGATCAAAGTCTGAGGCTGAAAAAGACCTTTTGATTAAAGAACTTTCTGATAATATGACAAAATATGAATCACAAAGTCAGTCGTTGCATAATGACATTGATCAGATGAAAAGCGAAAAAGATCAGTTGGAAAAGTCTATAACTGATGTATCAGAAAATTTGCAAGCAGAAAAGACTGCCAGATGTCGCCTTGATGATGAGAAGTTAGAATTGGAGGAGAAGAATGTCCAACTGCAGCAAGAGGTGAATCAGCTTCAGGAAAGGAATTCAGAACTGTCCACAAATCTTTCAACCACATCAGACAAGTTGAAGTCTGTGTCTGTGAACCTCCAGGACACCATTGATACTCTTCAGTCTTTCATATCAGATCAGTCAGCTATCATCAATGTTCTGCAAGAAGACTCCATCAAGCAACAGGACACAGAACACTCTTTGTTGGCCATGACTTCATCTTTTAAGAAATTATTGGAGGATAGAAAAAAGAAAATTGCCACATTGTCGCAAGAACTGTTAGAGGCAGATCAGAGGTATTCTCAGTTGAGTAAAGAGAAGGAGGATGTTGATAAACAGCTTGAGGAAGTCACAGCAATGTTTCATGAAATGTCTGAAGAGAAAACAAAGATTGAAAAGTCCCTCGAAGAGTCTGTGACTGAACTTTATCAAGCTATAGATAAAGCTGAAAATGACTGTCAAGAAAAGCAAAGCCAAATTATAGCCTTGAGTGATCAGTTGACTTTGAAAACACAAGAGGTAGCCTCTTTGAATTCACAATCAGAAAATTTACACACTGAACTTGACCAAGTGAAGTTGTTTCATCAAGGTGCTCTGCAAGAAGAAAGTGAGAAATGTGAAGAATTCAAAGCTAGTCTGGAGGAAGAGAAAAATGAAAAGTCCAATGCCTTGATAGATCTTCAGAACAAGGAAGAGGAACACCAGGCCCTGCAAACGAAATACCAAAATACTATTCTTGAACTTCAGTCACAAATTTTAGAGTTTGAGCAAGAACTGTCCGCTGCAAAGGATGATTTGAATGACAAAAATAACGAAATTAAAGTTCTTGAAGCCAGTATTACTAATTTACATTCTGAACAGGAAAGTAATGTGAAAGAACTTTTCCGTCTTCAGTCAGAACTGACCAATCAGGTTCAAATGTTGGCAGAGAAAAATGAAATTCTTGCATTTCTTGAAAAAAGCTTTGCTCAGCAACAAGAATCCATAGAGACTAAATCAGAGGAACTTGAGCAGCTTAAGAGAATGATTGAGTCCTCCCAACATGATAAGGACAACCTGGATGAAGTCTTGAGAGAGAGAACAGAAGAACTGCTGCTGATGAATTCAAAGCTTGATATGACACTTTCAGAAATGGAAGAAAGTAGGGAGAAACTTGCTGCATTGGAGGCAAATTATTCATCGAGGGAACATTGTTTCTCTCAAGAAAGGAAGCTGAATAGAGATGAAATCAGAGATTTAGAAATGAAGCTGGCTGCACAGAAAGAAGAGTTTGAAAGTAAAAAAGAAGATTTCTCTTCACAGGCTGCAGTTGAAGTAAGAAAGCTGCACGATAAGATAGCAGAGCTTGAAGATGACTCTAAATCAAAGGAACTTCAGCTGCATGATGTTCAAAGCAAGTATGACAGTGTTTATAAATGCTATTTAGAACTGACTTCTGAATTGAAGGACATCCGGGACAACATACAAGATCATAAAAGGACTCGTCTTGATTCTGAGAAAAGGATTGCTGTGTTAGAATCTCGTCACCAGGAGAGGACACTTCATATAGAAGAATTGAGCAAGCAGCTTCGGGCATCCCACCAGCATGTTGAGACTGTTCAAAGTGAGCTAGGCGAGTCAATCTCAGAAATAACCAGAAAAGGGGTTTTGATCAGAGACCTAGAGAATGAAATTGAAGGCCTGATTAAATCCAAGGATTCAGCAGTTGCAGAATTGAAAACCACCAAAGAGCAGAAGCAAGACCTGCAATTGATGGTTGACATCCTGAGAGAAGAAAAGCAGAACAACGATCAAACTCTTACTCACAACTTGGAACGAGTTAATACAGCCCTTTTTGATGAGAGGACCAAGTCTGGAAAGTTACAGAAAGGTGTTCGAGAAATGAAGAACAATTTGCAGAAATGGACCAAGGATCGTCAGCAACTAGAGGAGAACTTTTCAAAGAAAACTGAAAACCTTGGCCAAGCACTGTCCAAAAGAAAAGCTGAACTGAAAAAAATTGATAGTGATCTTGAGGAATGCAAGACCTTATTTGAGGAAGTAAAGACACAAGTTGCTGAGGATAAAGAAATGCTAGTTCAGATTCAGGAAGTGAAGAAAGACATTTTTGAAAAGGTCAAGAACAGCTGTGAAAGATTCTCATCAGATTGTACTTTGATAAGAGAAGAAACTTCATTAAGGGGTACAGAATTGAAATCAGCCCGGGAAGACTTGCATAGTATCAGGGAGTCTAATGAAACATGTCATGACACAATATCACAATTGCAGCAAAGACTTACCGAAGAAATTGAAGAGAAAGAACGTCTTCGACATGCTTTCCAAGGCCTTGATACATATCTGAATTCTTTGAAATCACTGCTTGAGTCAACCCAGGTTGATCTACAAGGAGAAAGAGAAAAAGGTCAGACATTGGCTGTAGAACTTAAAGATGCCATTCATGCTCAGCAGAAATTACAAACAGGCATATCTGGACTTCAGAAGGAGCTTTTAGAATCCCTTGAAGTTGTGAAGGGTGCTGATGTTAAAATTCAAGAACAGGTCTGCATAAGTGATCATTTATCTGCTGAATTAGAAGCTTTTGCCTCACAGCTAGATCAGACCACATCAGAGAAAGAAGAGCTTGAGGAAACAGAGGAAAGGCTTCGCAAAGAATTAAAGAAAGCTGAAGACAAAATACAAAATCTGAGTGACAACCTAAGCCAAAACACTGAAGAATACAGTTTCTTGAAACAGGTGTCTGATTTTGCCTCTAAAGAGTTGCAAGAAATGAGACAAGCCGCTGTTGCAGAGAAGGAAGCACTAGATGCAACTCAGATGAAACTCATGACACAAGTAGAAATTAATGACACTTTGAGGGCAGAAGTTGAAGAAATCCAAAACACTCTTAAACTTAGAGGGGATGAAATCTCAGGCTTAAAACAACAGATGGCCTTAAAGCAAGAAGAAACTGATCAGCTCAAGTTTCAACATGAAAGCCTTTGTGCAGAATTAGAGGACAAAGGTGAACAAATGAATATCCTTACTGAGACCATTGAAATGCAACAGGATAAAATAGCCTCCATTGAAGCTTCCAGCTGTCTTCTACATCTTGAAAAGAAAGACCAGAGCCTTGCCTTAAAAACTCTCAAGTCATCTGTTGAGTCTATTGAGGCAGAGAAGTTACAGATTGAAAAAAGAATGACTGAGCAAGTAATTTCTCATGAGGAGATATTGCAAGATATTCAAACATTATGTAAGGAAAAGTCTGAACTAAATAATACTCTAGCGCAAGCCAATGTGGAGCTGCAATCAAAAGTCTCAGCACTGAAGGTTGATGTGGACAAAAATTTGAATCAAATCAAACTACTTGAGGATGAGAAATCTAAATTGGTTGCAGCTCATGGGAATCTTCAAACTGCTATGGCACAGTTACAGTCTGAAATGGATAATATGACGCAGCAAGAACTCTTGCTGCAAACCATGAATGTAGAAAAGGATTGTCTGCAAGAGCAAATGATTAGAATACAATCAGAGCTCTCTCAAACAGCTGTATCCCTGGAAAATGAGAGAAGCAAATGCCACGATTTGAAAGAAAAGATACAAGTATTAGAAGAAACAGTGACTTCTTTGACTCTTTCCAGACAGGAGATTGAAGAGAGAATGGGTGTGCTGACCACTGACTTAGACAAGAGAGCCTCTGTTATTGAAGTAAAAGAGGAGGAAATATCCATGTTGAAAGAACATCTAGCTGATAAAGTGAACAGCCTCGAAGAGCTCCATGACAAGTGTACTACCACTGCCCTGCTGTTTGCTCAGAGTGAATCCAACCTAGAAGAGGTTAGCTCCCAAAAGGAGAACCTAAAGAGTATCTCCGAGGAGCAAATAGAACAGATTGCACATTATCGTGAGCAAGTAGCAAATCTTCAAAGGAAGCTGGAGGAAGCTGATGACATTGTCAAGGAGAAGCTCGTTGTGATGGCAGAGCTCATAGATTTACAGGGTCTTGTTGAAGCTGATGCAGCTACCAAGTGCCATTTAATTAAACAGAGTAAAGTGATGAAAATACAGTTAGAAAAACTTGAAGCAAATTGTTCCCAGAAAGAGGCCCAGCTACATGACATGCAACAAGTGCAAGCAAAGGTCCTAGAGGTTTTTGATGGTTGCTGCAATGTTCTCCATAGTCCAGGCAATTCAGACTTTTCTTCAATTTACACATATGATCAGGAACCAACTTATCTTACGGAGAATCGGAAACATCCAAAAGGCTCAACAGGAGAAGGAATGATATATTCAAGCAACCCAGATGAAACTCAGAATGTCAATTCTTGCGTGGAAAGTGACGACAGCAACGTTAAAGATGAAGAAGACCCTAATGTAAGTGCGTATTTAGAAAAGGCAAAATTGATGGCACAATGCATTTCACAGTTGGCTAGTGAGAAACAAACCCTTGAACAAGAACAGCAGAATTTGTTAAAACTTATTGATGAGGCAAGTAAAGAGCAGGAGATCTCCGAGACCCAGTTGCAGGATTCTCAGAAAGTTTGCACGGCATTGCAACAAGAAATGGACACCATGAGCAAAGAGCTGGGAGAGCTGCAGCTCTCTCTTCAAGATAAGGATGCCAGTGCTGAATTGATAAATGAACTGAAAGTCACTTTTCAGCGTGACATAGAGGATCTTAAGTCATCGTTGTTAAAACTGGAAGAAGAAAAGAATGAGGAGAAAGAAGGCAGGGAATTTCTCGTTGAACTTCTGCATGTCTCAGAAGCCAGACTTTTTAGCATTGAAGCGGCACTAAACAATGAAAGGAAAGTTTCTAGGAAAGATAAAATCGACTTGCTGGCTGAAGTGAAGGAGACAGAAAATATGGCTGAAAGTCTGAAACAGAAAATGGATGAAATACAGGCCTCACGTGAGAAAGAATATCAGGAATCCTTTGCAACCATTGGCGAGTTACAGAAGAGACTGGATGAGGCAGAAGAAAAAGTTCATCTCCATCAGGAAGGGAAAAAAGAGATGGAAATAGTGATTGAGCGTTTGAAAGTACAGCAATCAGAGACAAGTGAACTCAACCATGAGATAGAAAGAATGCAAAGCAAATACAATGAGGCTCTGGTGGAAATTGATACTTTAAAAACAGAGAAGAAAGCCATGGAAGCTGAGAAGCTCCACCTGTGTGAACAGATTGAGAAATCCATAGCTGAGGCTAAGAAAGAAATGGACATGCTGAGGGAAGAAAAAGCAGCTCTAGAATCACAGGTGAAAATTTTAGATGATGAAATGTTTGCAGCAAATGATACAATTGCTTCCCTTAATAATCAAGTGAAATCTAGTCTTGAAGATAGTAGCTCAGTCAAACAAGAACTTGTTGATGCCAAGAGAGAGATAGAAGTTCTCCAAGATCAGTGTGCTCAATGTGAAAAATCAATAGCTGAATTAGAAACCTCTATTGATCAACGTGAAAAATTAATAAGTGACTTAACAAATTCCGTAGAGGATCTCCGAGATCAATGTAGTCTAGGTGAAAAATCAATATCTGACTTAGAAACTTCCATAGCTGTAAAAAATTCAGAACTGGAGTCTAAAGAATCAAAGATTAAGGAGTTAGAGACGGCTTGTTTTGATCAAGAGACTTTGATAAGTGAAATAAAACATTGCCAATCATCCCATCCTGGTTCTGGTCCCCCCACCCCTTTTCACCCCAACCCTTTTGATTCTGCCTCTTCTGCTATCGCTTCTGTGTCCAATGGTGAGGGGGTTGAGGTGGAGGAGATCATGCCATCCATGCAGGTATCCTTTTCACAGATTCAGCCCCTGACAGCTTCGCCAACAACAGCCCCGGCTCCTGGTGTTCAAGAAAAGATGGAATGCGCCGAGGTGATGGTTACAGAGCATGTCATGCCAATCTATCAAGGGAGGCAGCCTGGTGAGGTGGAGAAAGAAGTCGAACGTCTGCAGACTGAAGTCTCCTCCTGCCAAATGACCATCAAGGCCTTGGAAGAAAATCTGGACAAAATTGGAAAGGAAAAAGACGAGCTTGACAAAACTTTGAAGAAAAAAGAAAAAGTCATTCAGGGGCTCCACTTGAAGGCGAAGAAGTCAGCAAACAAAGCTGCCAAAGCCACTGCTGAAGCAGAGGAGACAGACACAAGACAAAAATCAAAACAGAAAGAAGGCAACAAGTCAATACCATTGCCTGATGACGTGGAAGAATCATCCGACCCTACCCTAGATCAGAGCAGTGTTCACCAACTTCACAGCCAGTGCCAAAGTTTATCAATAGAAAAGGAAGCTTTGAAAGATCTTTTATCCGAAAAGGATGCAGAAATCATAAGGCTGCAAACGCAATTTTATGATGCAGATTTGCATTGGAAAGAATTGAGTCAGCAAAATGAAAACAAGCTTGCTTTATTGAGCAAAAAATTAATGGAGAATGGGCAGGGATCCGAAGACTTGACAAAGGCCAACCTGGCTCTTGAGGAAGAGGTGCAAATTGTCAATACAAAACTTGTGAACACATCTCAAAGGTTAGAGGATTCCTTGTTATCTCAAGAGTCGAAGGATAAAACCATGCAAAAATTACAGCTGAGGCTTGACGAGTCTATCCAGTCTGTTGAGGCATACCAGGAGGATATGAATCAATTAAGGTTGTCGTTGGATGAACGGGAGGCTGAAATTCAGCAGTTGCAGAAAGAACTGGAAATGAACAGGAATGAAACGATGGCCATGAAAAATCTGTTGGAGGAACAGAGAGAAAATCAGTCATTAGAATCAAGTCGTCATGTTAGTTTGCCCCCAGAAACTGAATCTCATAGGGTAGTGGAGGAAGCCTCTTTGTTATATAAATGTCAAGAGTTGGAGCATTCCCTCTGCGAAGAGCAGGAAAAGAGAAAGGCCTTGGAGGGCGATTTGATGGGGAAAGATGAAAAGATAAGTGTAATGGAAAACGTCTTGAAAGAGATGTACGGAACGCAGGATGAAAATAGCACAAAAATTGGAGAGCTGAGCGGTGAACTGGCTCAAGCTCGAACCGATCTTGAGTCTTTTGCGTCACAGGTGACAGAAATGAAGAAGACCATCAAGAAGAAGGAGGCTAAAATTACCTCCTTGATAAAGCGGCTGAATGCAAGCACCCCTGTAAAGGATCCAGTGTCCTCCTCAGGATTGGAGATGTCCTCCCTCTTGGAGGTCGATGAAAGCTTCACAGAGACAGCTGTGACACCTTCACATTCCACCCCTGTAAAGAGCTCTGAAAGTAAACCTCGAGAAGAAAGAGATTTGACAGAAAAGGAAGATGTTCACAAGGCAGAAATTCTCGGCCTCAGGAAGCTTATGAAGAAAAAAGATGCACAGTTATTGTCTCTCAACAAGAAAGTCAAACACCTTCAGCTGGAGCAAGGCCGATTGTCGGATGCTGCAAGCCAAGAATCGGTCACATCTGAAAGGGCCTCTGTTCAATTATCACGATTTGACAGCCGCTCAACAATTTACGGGGATGATGTGCAGGACCTGAATGATAAGCTCCGACAAAGTGAGATGGCGAGGGACACTGTCGAAATGTCTTTGAGGGAGGCTGAAGTCAAGATTGACAGCGTTGAAGAGGAAAACTTAAACCTTAGGCATGACCTCGAGGACATCCAGGAGGAAGTTCATTTTCTGGCTAGGGACAAGAGAGCCCTTGAGAATTGTCTCTTCGATATCCGAGACATCGTGGACTCTCAATTGATGGAGCAATTTGCAGGGGAAGATTTCCTGTACTCCACAGCAGAATCTGTTAGACTCATGGTGGAAGAGAAAAACTATGCTGAAAAACAGTTGGTGAACACACAGACATGTTTATCTGACATGCAAAAGAGTAATGAGCATTTGTCAAAGCAGTTATCAGAGAGTAAAGAAAATGTACCCAAGTTAGAGCAGCATTTGGAGGAGATGACTCAGAAATGCAATGAGGCATGGGCACATTTGGAGCAAACAATCAATTCAAAGGCTTCTTTGGAGGAGGAAGCAGAGCATTTGAGAACTCAGGTCAGGCAATCACAGGAAAGCACTGAAATGGCAGACAGCTTACGGGAATCAACACTTTTCATAAAAAATCTCCAGGAAGAAATAGAATCAATCAAAATGAGTAAAAATAAGATACAGGAACAGCTGGCAGACTTGCAAGGGGCTCATGACCATGTGGTTCTGGAGAAAAGCGCCCTTGAAAATCAGTACCAGGCCATTGACCAACATTTGAAACAGGTTCAGGAAGAGAAGGAAATGACTTTGCAACAGTTACACACCATCACTGAGCAAGTATCAGATCTCCATAGCATAAAACAACAGTCTGAAAAATATATTCAGGAAATGCAGATGCAAATGAAAAGCATGGAAGAATTTTATATGAAACAGAGTGAAGAAAATGCCAACAAAAGCGTTGAAGCAGATAATCAGTTAGCTTCCTTTAAAGAGGAAAATGCCACTTTGAGGGAGAAAACTCAAGAACTAGAAAATAATGTCGATGCATTGCAATCAAATATTAATTCTCTCAATTCAGTAATTGATGGGCTTCAACAAAAGAAAGACAGTGCTGAAAAGAATTTGTCTCAAGACCTCGTCGACGCTCGACTCAAAGTTGATGACCTGAGAGCACTGCTTAAAAACAAAGAAACCAAATTCTCTTCCCTTCGAGAGCAGCATGATGAGTTGGCTGTACAACATGAAAAAACAGAAAGTCAACTTACAGCCGCTAATCAAAACATATTTTCCCTCCAAGAGCAACTGGACAACTTCCAAAGAGAGATGGGCCAATGTCAACAACACTGTCAGGACCTTCAAAACCATCTGGCGTACCAACAGGAACACGTGACACAGTTGACACACCAGTGCGAGGGGTTGCAGGGGGATTTAGCCCAGCAGCAGGAAACAGTTCAGACTCTCACTGGAGAAACCAATGCCTTAAGAGAGGATTTAATCAATTCCCAGAGCCAACTCAGCCAGGCTAACTTAGATAATAAATGCTTACAAGAAAAACTAGAGGAAAGGAATAATCATGTCGACGATCAAAAAGAGAAAATACTGAAGCTTGAAAAAGACCTGAATATGGCCGAGACCTCAAATTCTGAGATGGTTTGTGCTCAACAGCAACTTCAACAAGAATTGTATCAAGAACAGCAAAATAAGAAAACTGCAGCTGAAAGACTCCAGATGGCCTCAGAGGACATATTGCTGAAAGATAAATCTGTACAGGAGCTGAAAGAGGAGATAGCTCTTCTATCAGGCAAAGCTCAGCAGGTAGATACATACCTAACAGATATTTCCGCTCTTAAACAAGACTTGGAATCAAAAGAAATGACCATTGCTGCCCAAGAACAAAAGATGTTGGCTTTGCAAGCTTCATCTTCAGAAGAAGCAAAGAGTTTGCAAGAGCAGGCGGCTTACTTTCAAAGTCAACTGGATGCTCTAAATGATGATAAGGAAAGGTCTGTTGTCATGCTCCAAAGACAAATAGATGACTTGGTCCAGGAAAACCAGAGTCTTAGATCTCAGAGTGAAGACCAGGCTCAAAGCATCCAAGTCAAGGAGCAGAGCATTAGCGAAAGTTTGTCCATGATAGAGTCATTGCAAAGTGAAGTTGAAAAAAGTCACCATACCATAGCTAATTGCAATAATGAAATAGAAAAACTACAACGACAATTAGATCAAGAAATTCAAGACAGTTCCTCAAGAGAGAAATCTCTTAATGAGTCATTAATAAATGAACAAGGAAAAAGCAGTGACCTTATGTTTAGTGTCAACTCTCTTCAGTCTTCCCTGCATGAGAGAGATTCAGAATTGATGACACTAAGAGAGCATGTTGGGTCTTTAAGTTCTGAGTTGGCCACAACATCAGAAACGTTAAAGTCTTCAGAAAAATCTTTATCTGAGATAAGAGAGGAATATAGCTTGTTACATCAACAGAGCGAAGAGTTGCAAGGTACACTTAAAGAACTTATGACGGAGAACGCGCATTTGAAACAGCGTCTGGAAGAAACTTTGGCTCTGCCACTGGAAACAGAAGCTTTTGAACCATCATCCTCTTCCGGTGAAGATATCTCATTGCAAAATTCCTCAAAGCTAGCTGAGCTCTCTGAAAAAATGAAGTCACAACAGAAAACTTTGAAAAAGAAGGATGCGAAGCTGGCATCCCTGAGCAAGAAGCTGGACTCTGCAGAGTCTCAAGTCAAGGAGCTCACTGAGCAGCTTTCCCTTGCACGGCGGCAAGCCACGGAATCAGAAGGTGCCATCGTTTCCCAGAGTGTCAGCGGCACATTCAACATTCCCGGCCATTCTGAAGAAATGAGGGAGATTCCAGTCGAAGAGCATTTTCAACAAGAACAGCTCCAAAAGGCCTTTAGCCCTTTGAGTGTGGAATCCAGCCTGCAACCCTCGACTGTTCTGCCACAAGAGGCCCAACTTAAAGATGTAAGCTTTTACTGTCTACAATAATCTACCATAATAAAATATATTCAAACAGATATCAATCAATATGATTTTATTTCAACACACTATACTTGCACTATATTGCATGCATAATAAATAAGTCTGTAATTTGTTTCTAGTCTTTTTTGGACATTGCATTATTTATGAATATGAGCAGGATTAAATTTACAAAACTGTTAGCTTTTTAAGCAAAAGCACTATTGCCATTTATAATTTATAATCATTTTTTTTCTGGTGGTTTTCGTCTTTTGCTTTTTGAGGGTGGGGTGAGGAGTTTAAAGGGTCCAAAGTAATAAATCATTATTCATTTTCTAATTTTCCTATACTCTATGAGTAAGATGTTCTTTTGCAATGTCTCTTCAATATTCCTTTGAAAGTCTAATTGAAAAGATGAAGAGATAGATGAATAGATAGAAAGATAGATAGATAATAGATAGATACCTAGCTAGATAGATAGATAGATAAATGGAAATATAGAGTAAATTTATATGTATAATTGTATATTATACACAATATAGGAAGGAGAGAGAGAAAAAGAGAGAGAGAGAAAGACAGAGACAGAGACAGAGACAGAGACAGAGACAGAGAGACAGAGACAGAGAGACAAAGAGAGGAGAGAAAGAAAGAGGAGAGAAATAGAGAGAGGGGGTCAGACATTCACAGAGAGGAAGGCCAGGCAGAGACAGAAAAAAGAAAAAAAAAATGTTCACTGAAAGTCTGTCATTGCACGGAAAAATTAATGCGCGGATAAACGACTCGGGGTGGTGTGCGTGCGGCAACACCTGCCAAATGCTTGTGTTGGTTTCAGCTTGTCTCAATGGCCTCCATGCTGTGTGTATGACATTGTGTTTGCTTTTTGCACATGCAGCATGGACAGTGATATATGGGCTTTGGGTAGGTTGGAGTCGACGGACATCGATCAGATTTGGGGTGAGAAGTTTTCCGAAACACCTGCCTACTTCGTACTGCACATATTTATTGCAACTTGGTTTTGTCGGGGGGTTGACTTGGCAAATGGACCCTCATCTCTTGAACGGACGTGTGCCCCCCCCCCTTTTTTCAATTGGAGACTATTTTACGCACCATATTTTCTCTCTGAGGATTAAGAAAGTGATATGAATCTTCAATCTTGGCCCTTTAAGTACTTACAACCGATATATCGTTGTGAGCATGATTCAACTTTGAATACAATTTGCCCATTTTATTGGGATGAGCATGACAAAGCATCAACTTGAGCACGATTTAACTCTTTGACTACAATATGCCCATATATCGGGATGAACACGATCGGGCCTATCCCGATATTTGGGCAATATGTAGTCAAAGAGTAAAATCGTGGTCAAGTCGATGTATCGGCTTTAAGTAGTTGAAGGGTTAAAGCAAAGCATGGATTAGTCGCTGTGATCCCAGTAAGCGAATAATGCCACGTTGTAGTCTCCAGTGCACTCTTTGCCTCCACTTACATTGCATTTCCTGCCATGTTTAACTCCTCTGCTACCATGAGTCGATGTTATCGGCATGCGTATGATTTAATCCTTTGACTTCCATTTGCCTATATAACGGATGACCACGACTTAACTCTGAGTACGATTTGTCCAAATATCAGGTTGGCGGTGCACATCTGGACACATGGGCATGTTATGGTCAAAGTGTTAAATCGTGCGCATCCACAATACATGTATCACAGTAAAATAGTGAAAGAGTTGAGAAAATTATTTACCATGCCTAGTTCGACGAGGAGGGCTAAGAATTGGAGGAGATGGCTATAGAATTGGAGGAGAGGGTTAAGAATTGAAAACGGGGTGTGAGTGAAAGTTGGTTTTGTGTCGTTTAAAGAAAGATAATATCCTCCCTCAAAAGTACGGTACTCCCCCCCCCCCTAAAAAAAAAACAACAAACAAAAATCAAAACAAAACAAAAAAAAACAACAACATACATACAAAAACAGCTCCATCCCCTCCCCAGCCTCACACATACAAACACACATGCAAACATACACGCATACACACGCACACGCTAGCAAACAGACCGATTGTGATCATGGCAATGCATTTTACGGATAGCTCAGTGGTTGGGTCACGCGACCACCAAGACAAAGGTTAGAGGTTCGAACGTCGCTGTGCAGGCTTGATTTCAAATAAAAATTTTCGGGGGTTTTTCCGCCTCCTCGTCCTGTGGTAGGCAGGATGAATGAGTGCTTAAGACGAACCATAAACTAGGAGGTCCTATGTCCTTTACCCATGTCAAAGAACCCTCAGTGGTCAAAATCGAAAAGAGCAGGCTATATTGGCCGTCACCCAGGCAAATGCCGTTTCTACCAAAAGAGTAATTTTGGTACCATGCACCCCCTACAACCTCTTGTATTTGAGTCTTATTGACCAGTAACTTGCTCTGAATTCTAGTAAAGTAGGTAACGATGAAAGGGGAGGGGACTGGACACCCATCATACTCCCCTTAGGACACTATGATGCCCAGGCTAGCAATGACATTGCTACAATATCGTCAACTCTGACGCAAAAGGTCATTATGAACTTCCGGTGACCTTATACCGATTGCTTAGAGTGCACAACGGGTATATTATTGTACTCTCGGTGCGACCTTTTCGAGCAACTCTCTACAGGCCGAAAAATGTAAGTTGTGAAACCTGTTTGGACACAATGAATGATAGATGCGTGGCTATTACTCCCCCGGCCTGAGTAATCCGTTCAATAAAGAAAGGCGAAATGGTGGATTCTAAAATAAAGACCAAAAAAAAAAAAATAAATAAATAAATTCTTTGTTGCTTTTCAAAGGCAAGCTTTATGTGACTTCATTACAGTTTATCTGCGCCCCACCTTCATTCGGGTCGTGGTGTTCAATAGAGAGAGAATGAAAGAAAAAGTTACAAACTTTACTTGTCAACAGATCAGCACACGCACAGTTCTACGGAATTGTCATCTTTCAATCGCTAGCCAAGCTGTAGTCAACTCAAAATAATTCAGCTTGTACAGACTGAAATAAAGATATTTGCACGACATTGATTAAGAATTTAGATTCCATGTAGTGCTGACCGAAAAGTTCAAGGTTCGACTCCCTGTTCTGACTCTACCGGTGCTACATTGAGCTTTTGGAAAACGCTCTTTACACATACTTTCCTCACCAAAATTATTTATTATATTTCTATAGCCACTTGAAGATTTTGTCCTGGTTGAATAGCGATAATCCGTCCTACATAAAAAGACCCTCGCTGGTTACAATCGAAAAGAGCAGGCCATATAGGCCGCCACCCAAACAAAATTCATTTCATGCCTAAAAAGTCCTTTCGGTTTCGTGCATCCCAACAGCATCGTGTACCTCAAACTTATGGACCAGTTCATTGTTCAATTCAAGAAGAACAGGAAACGATCGGAGGTGAAGGAAGTGTAGCTGGACATCCATACTCTTCCAATACAAGACCTAGCGGAGCAATAACGTTGCCACATGATTGCCGACTTGAGGCAAAAAGGCCCATGATGATATTGATGATGATGATAACGATGATAATGACCACCATGATGATAGTCATGATTTTGATTCCTTTTAAGAGGACTGCTGCTCTATACAGTCCTATGGGCCTGAAAGGCCCGCATTTTTGGCTTGTGGGCGATTGACGAGTTATTACTGAATTTGGTCAGAACCAATGAGGGATAGCAAAGGGGTGGGCGTCCCTATTTCCACGTACACACTTCCGTCTTAGGGAGATAATATGTCGTGGCAATAGCACAGCGAAGATCGTGGCGCTTTCAGACATGTGGACAGCTGTTGCAAGGGGCCAAAACATAATTTGGTTTACATTCACAGCTACGACGATTATCATCCCCAAACCTATTGCTGTGCCGGGTTTCACGCGGCTATCAATGCTCAAATTAAAGCACGAATATCGATCTGTAAGTAAACTGCTAAGAAACAATCGATTTACGCGAATTGTGAAAGTGAATTAAATCCTCCATAGCGTGACAACTATGTGACTTCACTCACTTGGCGGAGAATAATGGGTCCTTCTCTTGGTATCAGTCTATCATGGATTAAAGCATCAAATATGTAGGGAAGTTAATAGCCAACTGTGGTTTTCAATCAAAGAGAGGTTCAAAAATGCTTTAAGTTGTGTGATTAGGAAAATATTGTTTTAATTGCTTTTACTTGAAAACCCAATTCTAATTTAGTCCACAAAGAACGAAACAAAGGAAATAATGCCGTAAAATGAGTGTGAATATTTCAACAATGGATGAAAGTGTTTGTCATGGTTTCACTTCTATTTTGTTTGTCTGCCTGTCTATCAGTTTGACTGTCTCTCTCTCCCTTTCCACTCATTGTATGTCTGTCTGTCTGTCTGTCTGTCTGTCTGTCTGTCTGTCTGTCTGTCTCTCTGTCTCTGTCTCTCTGTCTCTGTCTGTCTGTCTGTCTGTCTGTCT
>JBCHJU010133079.1:0-10408 GCA_039654505.1 Plocamopherus imperialis | reverse complement strand
CTTCTTCTTCTTCTTCTTCTTCTTCTTCTTCTTCTTCTTCTTCTTCTTCTTCTTCTTCTTCTTCTTCTTCTTCTTCGCCTCCTCCTCCTTCTCCTCCTCTTCTTCCTCCTCCTCCTCCTCCTCCTCCTCCTCCTCCTTCTTCTTCTTCTTCTCCTCCTTCTTCTTCTTATTCGGATGTAACGAGGAAACTATACGTTGTTGTAACCGAGTTTGTTTATATTCTATTGTGGGTGATGATATTGATCTGTGTGTTGAGGACTTGAGGTTTTGAACTCTTATAGCGTGCTCGGTGTTTGATTTGATGTCCACAGTGCGGTGCACCGTGATTCGGGGTGCTGTGGTGTGCACGGCTTATTACGACCCATATTGGACCTAACACGCACCGTATAATAATATGCCTGTATTTATAAAGAGTTCTGTCATTTACCGATGTCTTCATGCACTCAAACGAAGATTACGTACAGCTATATCTTAGTATCTTGAGCACCTCAGAATTTTAGTCTCTCTTCTTTTTCGTTCTTCTTTTCTTCATCTTTTTTATTTTTAAGCTTGCCTTGATTCTAATTCTTCACATTTGTAGAAGCTAATCTGCACATGGCTTGTGGTGCATGTATCTAGTTACAACTTGCCAATATGAGGCTAGCCATCTGTTTTTATTTTAGCAGTGTAGTTAGAAAGCAAATAAATCGGATGCAAGGGAAAATTCTGCAAAATGGCGAATCGTGCAAATTGCCAGAGTGTTATTTGACGGTACATGAAAAAAAAGAAGATGAAAAAAGGAGAACGAAAAAGAAGAGAGACTAGAATTCCGAGGTGCTCAAGATACTAAGATATAGCTGTACGCACAGTCTTCGTTTGAGTGCATGAAGGCACAGTGGCTCAATTGATAGAGCGTTAGGCTCGAGACCAAGGGGTCTCGGGTTCGAATCCTACCAGCGGCAACTGTGTTTTTTTCCTTAAGCAAGAACATTTACTCCAATTGCTTCACCCTACCCAGGTGTCAAACGGGTACCTGGCAATCGGCTGGTAAATGTCGCACCAAATGGGCTGCGCTTTACCGTATGTTCCCCGGGGAGCATGCCTGCTGGGGGAATAAATGTATTGTAAAGCGCTTTGAGGCTTCGGCAAAAAGCGCTATATAAATGCAATATTTATTTTTTTTATTTATAATGCCACAAGAGAGGTATGGCCTAGATGTGGACTGCGGTGAAAAGACATGCTTAGTTGGTCAATTATGCAAGACGGCAGTATTTACTTTGCCTTGACATGTGCCATGTGCCATGTTAGGCTCCTTCCCGACCACCGGGCACTCTCACTGAAACCACTGTATGTTGATTTTATTGGGTTCGGCTTTTTTCGTTCTAGAAGCCCGTTGAGAAGTTCTCTACGTTGTTGTCCTCACCTCATGTTCTTTGCCATTTTATCTGAAGCAAACACAATCTGATCGGCAAATGATTTCTTTCATAGAATTTCAAAATATATTTGTTGCGTAATAATACCCTATCAGATCTTACCTTGAATGCTTTCGTTCGACCCACACATCCATCTGGGTTTATGTTAGTGGCATAGATCGGCGTGTCTCCTCTGTGGCTACTGACGCCGCCTGCAATGCTTACACCCAGGGTCTCTGACGCTTCCTGTAAGACAAGAACAAAAAGGATGAACTCATTTTCTACCTGTTGATTTTGACCATGTTCATGATTGTCAATCATCTGTTAGCCCTGTTTATGATTATTGATATATCATCTGTTGATCCTGTTCATGATTGTTGTCTGTTGACCCAGTTCATGATTGTTGATTGTCTGTTGGTCCTGTTCAAGATTATCAATTATCTGTTGACCCTGTTCATGAATATTAATTATTTGTTGGCCCTGTTCAAAATTATTAATTATCTGTTGGCCCTGTTCAAAATTATTAATTATTTGTTGGCCCTGTTCATGATTATTAGTTATCTAAGGGCAAGTACGCACACAAAATGACATAAAGATGAACGATCTTTCAAACTGTGTTGAAAGACTTTTTTAGTCTCTCCTACAAGACGATCATAAAATCTTTTAAAAGACACCTAAATTAGATCTAAAATTAAAAACAAAATATTAACATGAAACAAAACATGAACATTTATAGACACACTCAGTTTAAGTCACACTCAGTTTAAGTCACACTCAGTTTAAGTCACACTCAGTTTAAGTCACACTCAGTTTAAGTCGGGTGAAATTTTGTGCCTCAAAAAAAGGAATGACTTATTCCTCATAGAATTTCATGCAATTTTTCCAAAGACATGAGATTAAAATTGCAGTAAAAGATAGCAAAAATATAAAAAGATGAGAAATTCACAAAACAAAATTTACCATATACAAGTCAATAATATCTTTACTTGTCAAAGAATTTGAATACAAATCTTTCAAACTTCATACCCCATTGTATTTTGACTGTTAGCAGCTTAATATCTCTAAAAAGGTTGAAATTATTTTAGTACAAATGAGAATACAGCATTCTTTGTTAACTTATGCCTATGGACATCGGGTGTCAAAGGAGATACCATCTTGTTGATAATTTTAAATTCCCTCTCAAACACTTCATTATATGTAGTTTTAGAGAATAATCCAGAAATATATTTTCATAAATTTCCAACGAATTTAAAGAGTGTATTGGCTTGGTTGGTAAGAATGTTCTTCTAGGCGAGGTGATTCGACGCCACTGTCCCGGTTTCAACACTCAGTGGATGAAAAAAATTTTCTTTCTTATTTTCCTATGAAAAATTCTTCCCTCTGTGTTTGAAATCATTCGCTGTGGAGCCCTATTGAAATTGCCTGGATCTATCCTGTCAGATCTATTTCACTGTGCTAGGAATTCAGCCTCATAGCTTACCTTGTTTATGGTTATCATTCTCTCTTTACATACATAGCACAATGGTGATAGGGCCTTCTCATGGTCATCGGTAAAAACAGCATATTTCCCCTGATGTTCAAAGGCGGAGCGAATAATGTCAGGGGTTTGAGGCCGGGAACAGCGAGCAACAACAAACTGAACACGGCCAGGACTAGAAGTGATGATGGCTGCGGCTTGTTCCTGGGTCCCATATGACACATCTTGCCCGTTTATTTCAAGTACTCTGTCGTCCATTTTCAACCTCCCATCTGCGGCAGCCAGCGATCCTGGGATCTGAAATTCCAAGGATAGCCATGATATAGAAATACAGACATAAACACTGTATCATTTCTAATCCGTCAACAAAGAATCTTCCATGACAATCATGATTTAATATGGAGGTTAAAGAGTTAAATTAATTTTCGATAAGTGTAGTAGAGTTCAATGAGCATTCTGGGAAATTTGAGAAGAAAGATTTAGAAAACGGGTATACAGAATAATAATGATGATGAATCGATGATGAGGACGACAATGTTGATAAGGATAATGAAGAATAATAGTGAAATAATGAGTCATAAGAGAGTATTATTATTATTATTTTTATTATTATTATTATTATTATTATTATTATTACCGTATATACTTGTGTATAATGCGCAACTTTTTGCCAAAATTTGATGTGTCAAAGTGGGGGTGCGCATTATCTTCGCAGTCCAAATTACGTCGAAATAATCCTATCCTCGCAATATCGATTTTTACCCATTCAGGGATGTAACTCCATAACTATGTTAGTACATTACAAAGAGTTAACGTTCCCTTATTGAATCAGTAGTATCGCACGACAATCGGCTTTTTTCTTTTAGCGGCTCCTCCTTTTAGAAGTAGACCTAGCTTGTTGTTTTAAAGGTAGCGTGACCCGGTATCGAAAATAGGTCATAACAATGAGGTCCCTCAATGAAGCTATGGCATGTATCATTCATACGTATTTAGTGCATATTTTGTGCCAGAGTTCATGCATCTGTATTTGCGTGGGAAAGTACGTGTTCCAGACTTTGACGACCTTTTTTATTTATTTCTTTTGTTGTTCATGAAGAACTGTTCCGTGCATTATGGTAAGCCAGGCCACCGAAAGAAGGAAAGCGAATGGTGCCTGTTGGCTTATCTGGCCTTGCACTCGCGCACGTGGGCAAGATCTACCCTAGGACTGGCCTAGATTTATGCTGTCAGAGATGCGCTGAATAGCCTTTGGTTGGCTGGCTGTGCATTATCGATTTTTGTTTGACGGCAGCAGACATATTTAAAGACTATAAAGCTCAGCAAGTATGGAACCCCGACAAGCCACTCCCACTCACTCCTCAAATTTGCGTAGGCATCAACAGTGTGCAATAGTAATAGGTCTGCTATTATTCTACCATTGAACTGAACGATAGGCCTACCAAGCCCAGTGATCTCTGATAAGCTATAATAAACATTAAAAATGGCGGCTCCCTTAATGAAGCGATGACATAAATTGAACTTTTTTGGAGAGGAATGTCATTACATTTAAGTAAATATTTTATGAAAATGTAGATGCGCATTATCCACTAGACGTAGGATCGAGACCAAAATTGAGGTTCTCTAGTGGGGGGTGCCCATTATCTTTGAGGGCGCACTATACACGAGGATATACAGCAATTTTCTGATTGAACTTTATTTAATGATCATGAATATGGTATGTTGTTCGTCTCATTGCATTTGTCTTTCATAACTCAAATATTACATTGTTTTATTATCACAATCAACTGAGAAAACAAAGTGTCTTATTTGAATGCTTAGATTTACTCTTTGTTTTTAACCTGTTCAATACCAAGGACTTAAACACCTAGTAAAATTTGAAGACACACTTCATTATACAAAACTTCATTTCTGTTTCAATCCAGGATGCTCTCTGCTGCCTGAGTCAGCCACATGATAAACCAGAACTTGAGTCGATCAGGAATAAATGGGTTACACCAGCTGAGCTTATTAAGGTTTGTCTTTTAAATGTTTTTATAAAATATTTATGTGTTTCTAAATTTCAAATACATATTTTGATTAACTGATTGAACAAAATCATTCATTTTTATTTACTACTCTTATAAGCTCAGGTTCATATGATAAAAATTACATCACATATTTCTAAAGTATTCAATTTGAAAATGAAAGATGTTTCAAGGAAGAATGTGATTTTTTATATTGTTAAACATTTATTCTTTTACGCTAGATGTTGAAGAAAGCTGGAATAAACGTATTTCCAAATGAGGACTCATCCAAATATGTCAACATTCAAAATAAGGTAGGAATAAATATTCAAAATAGTTTCCAAAGTCTTCTTTTTATTTATTTTTTTTATTCTGAAAGCATTTACATTCTCCTCCCCGCTCCCTTTACCTGTATATATACACTGTGATGGTACATACATTTAAAAGGAAAATTTATAGTTTGACTAAGATTATTTTGGTGCCTTCTGCTTTTATCCAATTTGAGAGGAAAATTGTGTCTCATACCATTGTCTTTGATATTTTGAGAGGATTCATAATGTCACAAATTAAAAAATCTTTCTCTCACTTATGACTGCTAAAATATAGGAGCATTTGATTTTTTCTGAAAATTGTTTCATTCTCTTTTAATTGATCAGAAACCAGAAAAGGTTTGTTGTTTCTCAGAATACTGCAATTTGTCTACTTTCTCTGTCAGTCTGAAAAATTCTTCCCCCCCCCCCCCACCTTTGTCTTGTAATTTTTTGGATTTTGTGTGCTTTATGAAACATCTTTCTCCACCACTGTGGTAAACATTGTTTTTATGATACATCAGGCAGCATTTAGAAATGCAACACGACTTTCAGTTGTTTTAAGGATTGATGTTTATCGTTGCTATAAAAAGCTTGGTATATTATTGAAATTCATTTAATTACCTTCAATATATGATAGACAAATGTCATACTTAAAACTTTGCAAATTAAGTCTACAGCGAAAACGAAATTGTTGGTCAATACTTAAGAGTGGAAAATCAAAAGATGATTGACAAAACGAAGCAGAATCATTCTGAGAGGCATGTTTCCCCCCATAGACAAGACATGGCACCAAGGTGTATCAATTGTTTAAGTCACAATAAGTTATAAGTATCCCCCTATATTGGTACAGCACTAATACTGCAGAATCACTACAAGACCACAATGCAGAGACTCACAGAGGCTCAAAGGAATCAAGTGCTGGCCATGAGAATGGCTGGTCTAATATTCCATCAAATCAGCAATCACCTTGAATAACATAATCGTCACCTCCTTCAGTGGTTTGAGGCTACTAGTACCTTTGGGACCATGATGGATTTGGAGATAGACAAAAAGTGACTAGCCGGATAGCCAGATCCCTCACCAATTAAGCAGCTATGATATATTTTGGGTCATTTGTAAAGGTGGAGAGACCACAAACAGTAATTGGTCATTTGATCGACATGCTGTTCAAGGAGCGGAATTTTTGTTTCACATTTGTTGTCCATAATCAGACACATGTTCTCTAGAGCTGATTCATTAATGTTACAAAATCAATCAGATCAACCATGACTGAATCGTGTGAAGTCCAGTTAACACAGTCAATAGCATTCTCTTTCTTCTTAGCAAAGCTGTAGCCAGTGTTTTTATGTGTTCAACAATGATTTTAGTCTTGTTACTCTGTCAATTTATGAATGTCTTTTCTAAATCTTAATCAAAATGATTTAAGGTTGATTTCCAGATTTTCTTGGTATATGAAATATAGACTGGGATCTTGAAAATGAATATGAGTCTAAATCAAATACATTTGCAGTGTAAAAGTAAAAAAAAAAAGCCATGAAGTTGCTTTTTGTCTTATGAAATCAAATATGTGGGATGAGAGTTGTTAACATTATGTTGAAGAGGAGGAAAGAATATATAATTTCACTAATCTTCTCAAGAGTGAATTTTCTTACTTACATCCTACTGATATCAAATTGAAGTAGGATGATTCTAGAGCTGTAAAATCGAATGTCTTATGAAAACAACAATCATTCTATCAGCTTGTATTGTATTTAGCTTTTTGTAGCAATGCATTCATCTTCATTTTTTTTTCTCCTTTGAACATGGCAGGGATGCTCCTGTCTGTGTTAATTCTGTAATAAGTCAATGCTTAAGTAGTGGATTTTAGTTGATTGTTTTAGATTTGTTGGTGGTGTTGTTGTTTGCAATGTACATAACAACATTCTGCTATTTTTTAATTATATAAATGTTTATGAAAGATGACACTATCTTTTGATCCCCGTAATGATGCTCTAAATACCCCATGTTTTCAACACCAGTATTTTAACATATTAATCAAGGTCTTTTCATATGGTCCCTTCTCTTTACTTGTCTATCACTATGAAAACCAATTTAAATGAATGCTGTTTTTTATAGAATAATGTTTGCTATTTTGAACATCTTTCAAGCAAATCCTTTCTCTCGGCTTTTTCTTGGATGATCATTTTCTTCTACAATGTGTGTGTGGTTTTGATTAAATTGAATGGTTTTTGATGAACATTTTGTTTGTTATTTACTAGGAAGATTAGGTCAGGAAGCAAAGGGAACAGGAGTTAACCTATCAAGGACAATAATAAAATAATCCAATATATTAGTTTCTTTTTAGGGAGATGAATAGGATCATTCTGAATATATATAAATTTGTCAGTCATTACATGTAATTGCATTTTGCTGGGGATTCAGATTAAATCTGGGATAAAAAGCTTATTCAAGTGATTTCATTATTTTTGTTTCCTATGAAAAGTCAAATGTTAATTTATACAAAATTGTTGCTAAAAATAGATAAATTTCATATTTATGAAACAACAAAAATCAACAAATTCTTGTCATTTTCAGTAAAGTAAAAATGTGAAAGCTTAATCTTTTTTTCTTTAAAAAATATACATTGTTTCTTGTCAAACATGCAAATCTACTTTGATATTTTTATTTTTTGAAATGACATTTCATGTCACCACCCACAGCTGCTATAATTGCTCAAAGAGATTTCAGGACACTCATACTGACAAACTCAGAAACTCACATAATCATACATATAAAGCATGTACATACACAAGGCAATTTTCACTTTTTCATTTCCATATTTTCTTCCAAAATTATTGCATCATGTAACCCTTTAGGTTATTTGAGTTGAATAAACTGTAAAGCCAGAGTACTGGATTATTTCTTATAGATAATATTATAAAACATTTGATTCTGAGCAGTTTGCCTTGGTGTGGATATTAATAATGTTTAAAGTTGTGGTCATTCTTTAAGTGTAAGGTTTGTGGAGTATATTATACATGTATTACATATATATGTACAGTTACCTATACAACCTGGTGTTGTCTAATGTAGCAACAAAAGAGCACCATACAACACTTATTGTAATATGTGATTCATTAAAACCAGAAATACAAAACTTTAGAGATTTCCATGACTGAGACATCCATGTCTTCGAGTAATCATGTGTATATTTTCACTGGGCTTTTTTTTTTTTTTGCTATGTTAAAATTAAGTATACTTATACTAATTTTTCTTAAACAATCTTTTCCTGTAGCATCCTCTGATAGAGGAAAATATGTACCAGCAGATGGCATTGACTGCTTCGGCGATGGCTTATTCTTTGTCCAAGTGGAATGGAGAGAGTGAGAAATTTCAGGTTGTATTCCAGGGGGCCGAAGCACTGGACGATGAACCTCTCCTGGAGGTTTGTATAAACCATAAATGTGATTTACCCGTCTATATATTAAGAGCCCTGATAGCTAAGTGGTAGTCACACTGACATAGTGGATCAAGCAATGTTGTCAGTGTCAATGTTTTGTGAGGTGATATCAATGGTGTGTCCTTGGATATCCCACTCAACTCAGGTGAACATTGTTATTGAGTTACAGAACTGGGGGCACCACGGCACTGCACTGTGGCGACCAGTAATGACAAGATGTTTCTTCATGTTTGATTGTGTGTAATGTTTTTATTATGTGGGTATTTTCTGTACCATGTATTATGTTTGCTTGTATGTATTTGTCTTTGTATGAAACATTTCCATATGGATCAATATAGGTACTCTACTTAACTTTTTTTTTTATTGAGGCCATGTTGCTTATACTCACCGCCAGTCAGGTTACTTGTTATGGCAATCATCTTTTTTACACAAAAGCTGCATCCAAATCTTGTCAGTTTTAATATTTAATGTTCTGAATTTTATTCGGGCAACTGAGGGAAAAGACCCCAAAAATGTGCTTATTTTTCATCAGCAAAAGAAAAGTAAGTTACCAGTCTGTAAACATCAATGTTAACCTTCCTCAGACCGACTGTTACCTAGTCATTTGAGTCATTTGGCACCATTTTGTTGGATTTTGCTTCCCGATATTAAGTTTGGTTATTAACTTTAATGTGTGCCATTGAATGTAAAGGTGCTAAACAAGGTACTGGAATTTGTCTAATACTTAAAGGGCAGTATCCCATCATTACCTCTGTGCTCTTCCCGAAATATGGGCAAGTTGTAGTCAAAGAGTTAAATCATGCTCATAATGATAATTTAACTTCCCTCATATAAAGATAAAGAGTTTATTCTCTGGATGGAAATGAGTAAAAATTGGTCCTCCGTTGTCAGGATTTCTTCATTGCAATTTTGTGACCCTTATATAATATACACACTTAACTTTGAGGTCTTAATTTTTACTTAAAAAGGTGTGTGCTATATATGGGTATATAGAGTATATAGAATAGAAAAAAACCCTGTTTCTATGACATTTTACTTAGAAACAGAATCATGAACAGCCCTAATAATAATATGTAAACTGAAGTGAATTTATTGTCCTCATAAAAGGAAAAGATTGACTGCCATTAGTTTTGACCACATTGAACATTTTGTTTCTATCAGGAGGACTGGTCAGTCTTTCTTGCCACCAAGCACAGAGTGACAAAGTTAAAGATGACAGAATTTGATGAAGTATTTTCAGATGATCCAGTCTCAGATGCTGAAGTGAGTATCCAAATTGCAATATTTTTTCTTCAATGCCTGCTTTGAGATGATTGCTTTCATTATTGCATAATCAATGAGTTTGCTGAGGGAAGGGATCATACCTCGATGATAGAACAAAATAGAAAATAAACAACAACAACAAACAAAACTACCCCTCAGTCCCTTCTGCACCCAAAAAACAAAAATAACAAACAGGCAAAAATGAAAACAAACAAACAATAGAAAACATAAATAAGTATTTAATTTAAAATTCTATTTGAAGTCTTTAGTATGTTTTCAGTACTTTACTTATCATTTTCTGATCAGAATGTACTAGGGATTTCTGAATACAAATGACTATCTACACTTGAAGAATGTAGATGTTTGTGCATCAGATCGTGTGTTACTATTACTATTATTCATATTGACTTCTTAGAGAGGCAGTACTTCTTGCCCGTTAATTGCCTTAAAAGGTTGGATAATCTTTTTTTTCTTTGTTCTTTTAGGGTACCCAACATGACTTTTAAAAATGTTTAGGTTACCTT
>JBCHJU010132969.1:0-10410 GCA_039654505.1 Plocamopherus imperialis | reverse complement strand
CGTCTAAGAGGCCGTCCGTCTAAGAGGCCGCTTTTTTTGTCACCCGTGGACCGGTCTCTTAGGCGGAGACCACTGTACTTGATATATTTTTGTAATATTTTTTTCCCTTTTATTCACAACTGTGGCATAATATATATATATATATATAAAATTAACTTTATTGAAGAGTTACGTCACCTGCAGCACTACCAGCCGATCCAGAAAGCCCCTTTGCAAAGAGGAGAGGTCATTGGAGTAAATTTCATTTCAAAGATCTGATTTTGATTTGACAGAGCCATGCTATTTGTTTCAATGAATAGGGCTCATGTCCCTGCTCGTATCTTATGTTTTCTGAAAAATCATTTTTGTACAGTATAACTCGGATAATATAATGGCACAAACGGGACTTTTATTTTAGTGCCGTTATATCCGAGTGCCGTTATACCTGAGCACCTTAAAAGCCATGAAGTTGTTAAGGAAAAACACACATGGAATACATGCAACATGCTACATTAAATGACGAAACACTAAAGACGTGGGGGAAAAAAAAGATTTCTATTGATAAACATCCTACATGTATTACACTGATTTAAGTATCAAATTAGGGGTAAATTTGATGCTGAATGCGAATTTGATGTCAAAATAGCAATTTTCTATTTAAAAAAAACCCAAAAAACAAAAAAGTTTGTTTCTCTACGACACACCGGCTAGGCCCACTGGTAAAATATCTGGCGGTGACAGATTTCCTTACCCTGGGCCCGACCGTCGGTGCGACACTATGTATGTAATGTCATCCACACGCACTGATTTTTGAGAGGTTTGAGGACCCGAGCCAGACCTCGTAAACTGTAACCAGATGAACCATAGCCTACTGAGACAGGCGCTCTGGTGGTGCAGGTAATGGGGAAAGGGGACGGAAGAAGAGAGGGGGGGAGCTGGTAAGGTTATACAGACCAGTATCAGTGTGATGACTGCGCGCAACACACTTGACGGACATTAGAGGCTTTTTGTTGGCTTCTGAGCGTGTGACTTACAATTTGTAATTGTTAATTGCCTGTATTGCTAACAGCTCCGTATACCTGCAGTGCCGTTATAACCGAAATAAAGCTCAAAGGTGCCATTATATCAGAATTTTTAAACTGTCGTTTAATAAAAGAAAAATCGGGGCTCAGGGAAAGTGCCGTTATACCCGGAGGTGCCGTTATAGCCCGTGCCGTTATATATGGACTGGACTGTAATTTTCAAGTGACTGAGAGGATCTGCAGTGATGCGCAAAAATTCAGGCCGGGGAGCCCATAATGAGCACTAAAATTTTTAAAGAAAGAATATGCTAAGAAAGTATTAGTGGAAAAGTTATACTAGTTGCTGAGCTTGATGGGAAAAATCTTGCAGGAGATATAAAATGAAGAGATTGATCTGAAAAGACAGGACAAGTAGATGATACCTTGGCTTTCATCCTGCCCAGGGCAATGTTGTACTCTTCTTGGCAAACTGTAGATGCCATGTAGGCATCAGACAAAAAGGCAACCATACACTTTGATTGGTCAACTGCTTCATAGAGTGCCTGCTGCCAGATGTTGCCTTTACAAAAAAATATTAAAAAAAACAGACAAAAAAATAAAAATATGGCTTTTTTGTTGAAACCTTTTATCATTTACACATCACACATTTACTGTTTGAGAAAGAAACCAACACAGTATTCAAAATTTGCTTGAAACCAAAATGTTCTATTATGGAAGTCACAATGCCCAAAGCTAAAGATGACTCAAATATTTTTACCATTATATTTTTCACTTTTCACAATTAAATTGTTGTTGTGTATTTGCTTTATTCAAGCCAAGTCCAGATATACAGTTGCACACTATTTAACCAAAAATTCTTGGGAGGAAGATTTCAGTTTTGGTTTAAATATTACACTTTAAACTTTGTGGACTTGGGACACATCCGTTATCTGATAAATATTCAATGTCCATATCATCTACTTACAGAAAACTGTTACTGCTATTTAGAAAAGCAGAAAGGGGCATATTGAGATACTTGCTTTCTGCATATTTTTGTCTAAAAAGTAACCTCTTCTCACCTAAATCTTTGATCACAGCTAGCAAGGAGTAGGTAAGTGTGTTTCCTCTCAAACGTCTTATGGTTGGTTGGATCTCTAAACTAGACATGATCAAGCGCTAAGTCATACATGGCAAAACAGACTAGGCCTATATGATTAGCGTTATGCATAAATATAAAAGCACACAGATGCCACAAAGATACATTTTTTGCAATGAAGAAAATACACTATGCCCCCCTATCTCATAAGAAAGGTTCTATGATTACTGCCTCTCGAAACCATAAATCAATCACTAGAAACAGCAATTTCTTCAAGAGATCTCGAAGACCCACAACTTTTGCCGAGATAGAAGAAGACAACTCAAAAGACACACAGATTGATTGACCTGACAGTCATTGATGTTACATTTTAAGAATGCTAATAGACTATTTACTTTCTTACATATTGCATGGTATTGGTATTTCCATTGTAGTTTATTATCTATAATAACACCTAAGTATTTTGCATTCTTTGCGGTTTTTAGTGTTTGGTTGTGTAGTTTATACTTTGATTCTGTAAGTTTCTTTTTATTTGTTATTTTGAAAATTTGACATTTATCTGGGTGAAATTCCATTTTCCAATCTTTTTCCCATTGTTGGAGTGAGTTTAGATCTTTTTGGAGTATTTTAGTCATTTATATTCTTTATTTCTCTGTAAAGTAGGCTGCAATCTGTAAATAGTCTCATTTTGGTCCCTTTTGTAAGATTAACATCAATGTCATTTATATATATATTAAAAAGTCGAGTGGGCCTAACACTGTACCCTTTGGTACCCCTGAAAGAACTGATTTAGGGTTTGACTCTATACCTTGTACAGTAACTTTTTGAATTCTACCTATAAAAATGATTCAGTCCAATTTAAGATTTTATCCTGTATGCTGTATCGTTAAGTTTTAATAATTATAATAATAGTCCCTGATGGTCAACTTTGTTGAAGGCCTTTGAGAAATCTAAGAGAATAGCATCTATTTGTCCTTTCCTATTTAATTAAGCAGTTGCTGAAATCATTAATTGTTGTTATTAATTGAGTTTCACAGCTTCTCTTTTTCTGAAATCCATGTTAGTTGGATGTTATTTAGTATATCATGTTTCTCTAGATGGTCCATTATATTGCTGTGTATATGATCTAGTAATTTACAAGTTACAGATATTAAGGATACAGGTCTATAGTTCTCTGCTTTAAATTCATCTCCTTTTTATAAAAACAGTACAATGCATTTTTCCAATATTTCCATTCATTTGGGACTTTGCCTTGATTAAGAGAAGTTTAGAATAAGAGTACATACATCTCAACTAATTCATGTGCACATAGCTTTAATATCTTATGTGGGATTTTATCTGGTCCTGTATTTTTATGTTCATTTATATTTAGTAGTAATTTGAGCATTCCATTTTTTGTGACAGTTATTGGGCTCATTTTGGGGTAATTTTTGCTTTTGAAAATTACATTTTTTACTTTTGAGATTGGATCTGAGAACACTGAGGGGAATTGGTTGTTGAAAAGGCCTGCTTTAGTTTTTGGGTCCTGAATTACTGTTTTATTATGTTCTTTTAGATCTGAAATTCCACAGTTCTTTGATTATTACTTTTAATGTAGGCCCAACGTTTTTTGTTATTTGTGTCATTATTTATCATGTTATTTACATATACAGAATGGGCGTGTATGCTACATCTGTGCAATGTTGTGTAAACTGTCAACTTCAATGCATTTATTTAATTATTTTTCTCTAGTGTTTTGTAAAGTAACTAGATTTAAGCTGGTGGTTTTGCCCACCCAGTTTTTAAAGGCTGGAGCCAGCACTGAGGCTAGCCTATATATAGATCTAGATTCTAGGTATCTAGATCTAGATATATCTAAACCTAATACTACATGTACTAGTGTAATAATGTGTGACTATTGGACTTCGAACAAATAAAATGAAAATATGCATGCGGTACTATATATAGATCTAGAAAGCTTTTTATCCTTGCCGGCAAGCAGGGGAACATATTGACATCATTGATATCCATCAAAATAAAAAAAAATAGTGAAAGAGAAAGAGAGATGGTCACTATCATGTTTACAAACTGACTATGACACTGTTTGGTAGGCTAGTCAACGTGCGGTTGGCATGGCTTTTTTGCCATATGTTGCCAGATAGGTTCTCGCGAGGTCAAGTTTGCCAGATCGTTAGTTGAAAATTGAACTGGTCTATACAGAGCCATTTCCATTTACAATGTTCAATGGTGCTTTACAATGTATACAATATATTTAAAAACATTTAAAATCATAATACACATAAGATCACTTTGCAATACTTAGACGAAAAAAAAGGAAAAAAAAAAAAAGAAAGAAAAAGATGACCAACAAGTAAAGAGATGGACATATTAATGGAAAGACAAATAAGACACAGACAAACAGACGATTATGTGGTGAAGAGCAGGAGAGATACAGAAGGAAGAGAGTGAAGAGATAAGGGAATAATAATAATAATAATAATAATAATAATAATAATAATAATAATAATAATAATAATAATAATGCTGTTATACGTAGTTGTAATTCGCATCAGGAACAAATAGCTGACAATGTTTGCCCTGATTGCTTCATACTTTAAGTCTGTATGTGTAAATTGTTTATTGTCTTAAAAAGGTAAACTATAATCTAGATCTAGTTACTTTTAACTAGCCCTATACTAGATTTTCTAGTTGTCAAAAGTCGACAACGTAAGTGAAATTGCGAGTAAAAGCAAGTCCGTACTTTTACTTTTTTAAGGCAATGGACATTTTGCACAATTTACTGTCAGTTATTTGGTCCCTGATGCGAATTATAACTACAACAGCAATATCACCAATTGGGTGAATAATACTAGGGTTATCAGCCCCAGAATGGCGAATAATGTCAGCCTAAAATTTTACTACTTCAGGTCTTCAACTTCACGGGCAGCATGCAGAGTACTTTCGCCAAATCAGTGCGCGAAACTCAATGTACGTTAGTGAGGCCTACTCAAACGCGATTGTGGTTTAGGGCATAAACTATGAACATTCCATTCTGTATCTAGACGCCCGCCCATTTCATAATACTAACAGAAAGTAGCGTAGTAGCGATATTTTAAATTCGCTACTCGCTACTGAAAATTAAGTAACGCACTACACTATTCGCTACTGACTACTGAAAAGTAGTGCGCTACTTTGATCGCTACAAATAAAAGTAGTGAACTACAGAAAGTAGTGCACTACTGCGCTACAGTCACAACCCTGAGTTTTGGTTATTTTTACATACTTTACGGCAAATTTTGCAAGTGTCTCTTTTATTTTTATTTTGTGCGGGCCATGGGTTAAGTTCTATGTCTCCTGTCATTAAAAGAACTAAATGGAGCCATGACAGGTTTGCTTTTGTTTGGGTTGATGTCAATGCAAAGTGATTTCCAGTATAAATTAGCTTGAGTTTTCTATCAGGTCTAATTAAATGTTTTGGGCTTGTGAGGCTATTATTTATGATTAGAAAGTGTATGTGTATGTTGGTAAGACTGTTGTAGTTCTAATATCAAGGTCTTGAGTTTGGGGAAATTAGTCAGTTTGGTTTTTATCTGTATTTAGATCTAGATCCACATTAAATCTGGCTTTAGTCAAGATAAGTCCTAAAAGTAAGGTTTTGACAAGTGTGATTTTGTCCATTATTTTTGGTGGGATCAAGAGCCAGATCTATATCTAATTAGTCTAAAATTGCATGTCTTGCCAGGACAGGCATGATCTGGTATGACTTCTAAAGTTATTTTATCTGCTAGCAATGCAGGGCAAGCTGTAAAAACCTTGACTAAAGTGGGAAATACAATTATATAAATGAAAATCAATACATTTAAGAGAAGAGCAAAGAGAATTACTAGTTTACTACCTGACTTTAGTTCGCTTCGATCAAGAAACACATTAAGGTGGGGAAACTTCTGCTTAAGCATTTCAACAGTTTTGATAGCAAGCTCTGAGGTTCGATGACTGTAGGAGACAAACACATCATAAACTGGGGTTTGTTTTTTCTTTTCAACCACTTCAGGGGACACCAATATAGCTGGGACAGCAACAGTTCTGATGACTTTGGTGACCTCCGAGCAAGCATCTGTAATTTTTTCCTCAGCATTCTCATCACTCTTTTTTACTCTGAAAAAGAAAAGGCAGCAAAAAAGAAACAAACAATAAAACACACATATATCAGAAACAACCCACCCAAAAAAAAAAAACCCCATAAAAAAACAACAAACAAACAAACCACCACCACCAATAATAACAAACCCTCCACAGAAAGCACATTTATGTGAATAATTCTAATTCTATCTTTTCAAGAATTTAAGGGAAATAATATTGTCTGTCAAACCAAATTAGAGAAAAGCTGCAATGGGCCTATCTTGCTACTACTGATTGCTACAGTCTTGTCAATTTATGACCACTTTTTGACAACAGTGGGATAATCTGGTGCATGAAGTGTAGTTCGCATACTAGGCTGTGTTTTTGTCTAGCTCCTATGATTCAGTAATTTCTTCAATTTTTAAATAGATCTGTACACATGTCTTTGGCATCAGTCGACAATCTTGTATCAATTACTATGCCCGGGCTAGTTGTACTGACCATTTGGCATGATAAATAGGGACAATCTAGAAGAACAGTGCAATGTGTGTGCATCCAGTTCTGTTATAAAGTGAGTAAGAATCCCCTTGAAATTTTTTTCCTTGCTTCAGATGTCCCTTGTAGAGGATACCATAGGGAAGTCATAGTATTTTGAATGGATTTTAAAGTTCAAAGCAGGCAGAATGTCTTGGCAGGATGAATCACGTGCTGGTCGACCGGTATCAGCAAGAATAAAAGAAAATGTTCAATCCTACAGCAAAGTTGTTCACTAAAATCACCATCAACGCCTTTTTGACATTGCCAACACTGTAAGGATATCTGTTGGATGGTGTCATCACATTTTAACCAAGACATTAGGAATGACGAAGGTTTCCAAAAGTCTGTGCTTCAGCTTCTTTCACTCAGCAGAGCAAAAGCAGAAACAAATAAACATTTGCACAAACCTTTTGAATGTTAGTGAGAATGACAGCTCATTCGTACAGACAACAATCACAGATAATGAGATTTGGGTTCACTGTTATGACCCAGAAACAAAAAGGCAGTCATCAACGAAAGCCCATTAGGTAAAGGACAAATTGAAATTCCATGCTTATTGTTCCTTTGACCGCAGCAGAATCGCTCATCGAGAGTTCGTACCTGAAGGCGAATCTGAATCTGCGAACCAACACTTTTACAACGAAGTTTTGCTGCATTTGAGAGATGTGAAAAGAAAGCAACCAAAGCTTTGGGCATCAGGGAGATGGTTTTTACACCAGAACGCCTCTGCACATTTAGTATTAGCAGTTCTCTGGCCTACAAAACATGAAAACTATTGGTCATCCTCTGTATTCTCCTGACTAAGCACTATATGACTTTTTCCTTTATGAATATTGAAGGACAAATTATGTGGCATAACGTCTGACAGTATTTGAGAATTGATGGATGGCATTATATTAGAAGCTGTGGGAGCGGTAACTCGGTGTGAGTAAGTCGTTGGCAATTTTACTCACTTTGGAATGTGTCTTGCGAGAAATTCGTTCCATCTGGGACACATACTATAACTTTTTATCCTGACCGACTTAAAACACTGTAATTTTGTAGACAGTAGTCCAGATTGATGATGCTCAGTCAAGCAAAATTTTGTGAATTTAGCTTCATCCATTACAATATAATTAATGTTTTTATGGGTTAATTTTTTTTTTCTAGTCATTCAGTACATCTTGCATTCTACAATGTTTTTGGTCTGATAATGGGAATCACCAACAGTAAACAAAGATAAACACACACACACACACACACACACACACACACACACAAACAGAATTTAAAAACTGACAACAGAAATTAATTACTTTGAAAAAGAAAAAGAAACCAGGAAATTCATATTTTAAACACTACACATGATTTTAAAAATTTCTTAGTATGGTATTAGATCAAAATTATAGAAAAGAAATACCTGCATTCTTTGTACTGCACAGCGTTCATGAAGCTTGGTAAGGACTGAACAGTTTCCAGGTAGAATGGAATGACAACTTCATCTCCTTTGAAACGGTTGCAACACAGGCCTATATTGAATTGTTCAAGGCACCATGGGTCTGACACATATGCTGGGGTCAAAACTACCACAATCCTTCAGTCATGAGAAAACAGAAAAGTAACAACTGTGAGCATATTATGATAAAATCTATCTTGTTATAAAACATAAAACCTACACAAGATACTGCTAGTAATTAAAATGCATTCAGTGCAATGTAAAATACAATGCTTAAACAAGGTGTCTAAAAAAAAGTGGTACTCTCTGAACTGCCTACAACTTTCGTTACATGTCTTTATTGATCTAAATGAAACTTCACATTAAGGGACGAAAGTGTGCAAAATTTAAGCATAATTGATTAATAATCTTATCATCTATCAAGGTTCTTAAAAAACAGATATTTTCAGAAAAATAAGCAAAAAGAACGCAAAACAAATGAACTTGAAATGTGTGGTCAACTTGTTTTCCTTCTAAAGAATTTAATTCACACCCAACTTCAAATCGATTAAAACCATGGCGAACTTATTAAAACTCAAAGGCAGTCAGCTTTACAAGGCATCAAATATAATTTGTCTAACCAACCATGTGCGGGATATGTCCATCGCGTCCTTCCAAACATTATTGCACGGGCTGTTGAAAATTCTCCACAACTCGCTTACAGGGTGCTGTTTCAATTAATGCTTTGCATCTAGTTGTTAAGCATTTTTAGATCATCAATGTTGATTTTTTGTTGGGGTTTTTTGTTGTTTTTTTGTAAGGTGTTTTTTTTGTGGGTTTTTTTGGTGTTTCCAAAAGTATAATTTGTCTTTTCTTTTCAGGCAACCCTATAAAAAGAAATCTGTTGGACTGAGGTTTGGTTTGAATGAAGGATGAACTTCTGATACACAAACTTTCTTGCTACCACCCCAAAACATGGTGAAAGGAAATTGAAAAAAAAACAAAAACACAATTTAAATATGCTTCGAAGTGGACTCATGTAAATAAGGGTTGATGGATTGTCTTAATGAACTGCAAAAGAAAAGACGGCTACTTTTGATTTCCTTTCACCTCGCTTTGGAGTGATAACAGCAAAAAAGTCTTTGCAGTAGGAGTTTATATCAAAATTGGATCCTTCTAACAAGACCTTGGCCTCTAGATTTCATTTCATGGGGTTACCTAAGCAACAAAATAAAGAAAATAAAACACAATCAAACAAGTGTGAGCAGCAATTACACACAGCACTCTGCAAGTGCAAACATGCAGTGGAAAAATATCACCGGCGCCTGAAATAATGTATGGAAGGACACAATGGACATACTGAGCACATGGTTGATTACACAAATTATGTTTGATACCTTGTAAAACAAACTAATTGGGGTTTTAAATTATGTGAAGTTGTGTCTCAAGGAAAAAAAAAAGTTGGCAACACATTTCAAGTTATTTGTTTTGCATTCTTTTTGCTTATTTTTATGAAAATACCTGTGTCTAAAAACCCAGATAGATGATAAATTTATGCAAAGCTTTTTTCCTTGTGAAGTGATCAACATGCCTCTTGATTAATATATCATGGGGAAATGAACTGAAGAGGGAAAATAAAATATCTGATGATTCATACAAAATTTGGTGACAAAAATACCTTTTAGAATTGGCTAAAACATTGAAAGCCTCTTCTTGCCAGGAATCCTCTTCATTCTTTACCAGAATATCACTGTGAATATTCAGAGTTTTATCCTCTTTCAGAAATATTGATTGAATTTTATGAACAAGTTCCTTATCTTGTTCATGAAAGCATAGAGCCACATCATAACTCCTTGATGACATCAAAACCTTCAGCGCAAGAAAAGGAATAATATTGAAAAAGAAAGTAAAATCTGCAAAATGATGGAACTATAAATATTTTATTCTATCAATGACTTGAGTTTCAAAAAGGTAGTTGAATGTTATGATAATAAAATGTTCAAATTGAAACAAGAAAAAAATTCAACAAAACTACAACCACCTTTCCCCAAAAGTGTGCCCTTTTTACAAAGAAAAAAATTCAGCTGCCTTTGTAAATTGCATAGAGGCAATAAGATTGCATAGAAATACTACTGAAATAACTTTCAAAATTTCAAAATTAAATCACCGACCCCTTCCCCTGCCCAACTGCCCATTTTAAATACATGTAGTCCTATGGCATGGAAGTGAGTACAGAGAAAAGCAAAATCCTCATCAACAGTATATCAGACGCCACAGCAAAGATC
>JBCHJU010132858.1:0-10410 GCA_039654505.1 Plocamopherus imperialis | reverse complement strand
TGCCCTTGAATTACAATCCACAAATGCTTCATGATGCCTAATTGATAGGGATTTTAACTTATTTTTTACTTTGAAAAATGAGTAGTTGTGACACAGATTTGGGGTTCACCTTTTGAAAATGGGTCATATAACTCTTTAAAAATTTTATGGAACAAGAAAATATCCTAAAAGATTATTTTTATGCATTGAAAACAATTATAACAGAAATACAAAGCACAATAGTGAATTAATCATGACAAAAGTATAATGGACTGTAATTTAAATGTATTATACAATCAAATTTAGAACACAAAAAAGCAGCAGAAAAATAATGAGTGTGTAAAAAGGAATCCAGTTAAAGATTAATTCTAAGAGAACGTCCAAATCTATTTAATTTTGTCTGAGGTTATGTAGTAGAGTTCCGTTCATGAAAACTGCATGAGATAGGCCAACTGTACATATAAATTGAACAAAATTATCCCATCCATATAGCCTTTCCTCCCCAATACTCATACATCCCTCAATATCCTGTCTGCATGTTGGAAAGGCCTATGGGCTTGTACAAGGAACTCATTTTACATTAATCCTTACAGTATTTTCAGATTTGTTCATCTTATGGGATAATGCCTTAAAAGAGTTTGGCAAACATGAAGTCTACTGTATATATTTGTGTAAATTCAAATCAAGAGATTTGAAGAGCACCAGGGAAAGGAAGAAAGTTTGGTTTAATACTACAGTAGTTACCGCCTAAATGGATGATCGTCCGGAAGCAGCAAAAAACATCCAATTAGGCAAAACGTCCAGTTAAGCCAAACACCCATTTAGCCTAAATGACGGGGCAAGAGGGGTGACAGTCTATGGTTGGACAATGATCACACCATCAAAGGGGTTGCTGTATGTCATAAAAAGAGGGAGTTGCATTCCCTTGTCGCCTTGTCCCATCGATCAAACAAAACACCGGGACTCTGGCAGTCGACCAAGCAAAACAAAATAGAGAATCATAGTCTCAGTATGTTCACCAATCAGAGGGATGGCCATATTATTACATAGGCTTGATCCAACATACAACATGTCAAGCATGAGACTGATGAGTTGATGGGGTAGTCACTTAAACACAGGGATGAGATATGATTGGCTCACAACGACGTCATGGCGTAGGCCCAGGCAGTGTATTGTATGCCTGACAGCCGTCATGCCCTGTAACAGATTTTGACACCTTCGCTCTGTATTCACACCTAGACCTGCCAATAGCCTATTCATACCCAATGTTGGTTTCTTCATGGCCCTTAAATAAACATTTGAATGTTGCTAGTCAAACCATTTTTCCCAAATCTTAACGTCCAGCTAGCCAATTTTTGGTTTTGGACCCTCCAATTAGAGGGGTGATTTTGATAATAAAAATACTGTTTCACTGAATAATCGTCCACGAAGGCGAAATGGCCATTTAGCAGGCATCCAATTAGGTGGTAACTACTTTATTCCTTTTCACTCCATGAAATCACATTCCAATACAATGTAGTTATTCTCATTTTTTATGAAGGCATGCCATTTTCTTTCATACAGTAATACAAGTATTACTTTAATAATACACACATTGCCATTGATGTTTGTTATAATTTCTATCAAATTACAAAAAATCCAAGAGGAGAATCCAAGATTGAATTCATACCAGTGCCTCCTTCTAAACCATCATTTTCACTTAATGAAACTAGCTTTTCCCATTCAAAGAAATCAGACAGTGTACAAAAATAGTGAATTACAATCGTACTCATACAACCAACTTTTGTTGAATCAGTACGTTTCTTTCTCACACAATAAATGTACAATGGATTATATCATACAGAGACTGTCTGACATCCAGGAAATAGAATGCCACAGTGGAGAGCTCAATATAAAGACAATGAAAACAACAAACATTAGAATGAATTTAATACAACACACAAGGTACAGAAGTAGCAAAGAAATCAAATTCAAAAAGTTTGCAGATGTAATAACAAAATGCCACAGTGGAGAGTTCAATATGAATAATAAAGAAAAAAAAAAAGCCAACAAAATCAGCAAAACAAAATAATTAAAATGTTAATTTAAAAAGTTAATTTTTAAAAAAGTACCCGTGATTGTGTTTATTATTGATTCATTTATAACCTCTGGTGAGTGAAAGTTCGGAAAGGATTGGTTAATATGTGGTTGTGACAATTTTTTGAAATACCACCGAAACCCCAGCCAAAAAGGCTGGTCTCCAGTGAGTTGAGTTAATAAAGCAAGCCTGTTGAAACCAAACAAAGAAAGCCTCCTCCATATCCTCATTTTTAACAATTCTCTACCGGTAGTGCTTTTGGCCTAGATCAGATGCTAAGTGTTGAAGCCTCTTCAACCTTCTCCTTGTGCTCTCGATGTAAGTTGACAGGGTAGATTTAGAAATGTTGAATTTTTTGCACATGTTTGCTTTCTTTTACTTTTTTTCTTATAGATTTTAGCGGGAATCTTTTTCTAGGTTTCAAGATTTAGAACGCTTAATTTTTTTTTTGCCATTTTCCTGTCTAACGGTATTCGGGATTGATGATTCAGACTGTAATGTAAAGCAATCCAGGCCAGAAGTAAGATAGGACTTATGCGCATGAATGTGTAGCTGCATGAAGTAGTAGAAAGTAGGTCTAATAATCGGCAACACACGATAAAAGTACTATCCCAGGAATTCATCGGAATAACATGAGCTATTTTTAGTCACCAGCAAAAGGGTTTTTCAGTTTTGAGACTGACAAGACAAGAAAGAAATTGCTCGTACTGTTACAGCAACCAGTTGAAAATTCAAAAAATCTGTGAAAAGGTTAAAATTTAGCATATATATAATTTTTTTTTTTTAAAGAATAAGGGAAATTATTTGGGACAATGCAGTTTGTTCAAGGAATCCATGAATTAGACAGACATTGTTCAATGAAGCATACTGCTCTAAAACATCTGCTGAATCAAAATTTTTATGGTACTAAGTGCTAGCAAATTCAACACAAACTTGCAATTGTGGCATAAGGGCATTAATTCTCAAAGTAAAACAGACAGACTTGGCGCAAGCAATAAAAGGCAAAAGAAGAAAGTTCTGAACATTGCTTTTTTGCTAATCTGTAAATAAATCATTATAATTATAATTAAAGGTGAAAGTGTAATAAATATCCTTATCCAGAAAAAACCCAACACAAGCCACCAAAGGAAAAGCTACAGAGAAAACAAACCCCTACCAAAATGCAAAACCCGATAAAGATTTATTCAAACTCGATGCACATGGAGCACTACAAATAAAAGATCTTGAATATCCGAAAAAGATAATAAATTTGCATGACAGCAACATTTAGATGCTATTTTTGAAGATCACAGAACAAGCACCCTAGGCATGCCAATCAGATGGCAAAGATAAGAAAGGCCCATAAGTTTGTAAGTCAAATGCACTCAACAATAATTTTGCTTTGAATTGGCAGAAATATCACAGCAAGGAAATGACAGCATAAACATTTCTGATTAATTTTTAACAAAAATGACCAATATAAGTATAAAGGAACATGAACTTCTAATTGGAAGACAATTGAAAGAGAGCGACTTCAAACATGTATATATATATATGTAATTATTGAAAATAGACATATGGTCCAACTTAAGTGGAGCCCCCTGTGATAAAGAGGCAGAGAAAGACCACAGACGACATGAAGAAGATTGACCAAGCTGAAGGTAAGGTAAAATTTATCTTTGTGGGAGCCATTCACAAAGCATGGCCATGGACAGAAAGAAGTGGCAGCACCTAATTAAAAACATATGCTTCTTCAAGATAGATCCTGCATGGATTTAATATTAATCCTGGTCATTATCCTACCAAATAATGGAGTTAAGATGAGCAGAATGTAAAATCAACATAATTAGCACCAGAACTAGAACATACAGAACTAGTTAATCATTTTACAGTTCACAAAGTAAGGTTGAATAGGTTTTGAGGGGTCAACATAAAAAAAAAGAATTGGAGATTCATTAAATTAAACTGAAAACATTTTTATAAATCACATTGAGTTTCATTGAAACATTTTCAACAGAATTTAGAGTACAAGTACATGTATAATCTAATTCCTTCCTATAATAATTGTTTTTAGCAGATTAATCAAATCATGGTGATCTTACCCTGAGCATGTAAAGGATACAATTGACATTTAATTCATCAAAGTACACTTGACGGACAAAAAAAAACTTTCTTTATCTTAGACGAATCCTTCGCTTGCGGAAAAATTTGACTAGAAACATTAGGATAAGAAACAATGGGGAGATGGAAACTAAAAAGAGAAGGTTGGTATTGGGAGTATTAACAGGGACTATTTCTTCTTCACCAATACTGTATAAAATGTTACCATTATTTTTATGTTTTCGACGAACCCTTGAAGGGGGATATGGTCTTGCTGTGATGGGGAGTCTTTTCCTGATAATACCCTTATCAGATTCATTTTCATCATCATAATAATAATGATCCTCCTCTTCTTCTTCATCATCCGCATCATCATTGTCATCATCTTCTTCTTCATCTTCTTCTGTTGTATCAATTTGTTTATTGTTTTCCTGGTTATCTAGGTTTGCATAATCCACAACATGCTGCTGGCCATCTTTATTAATGATGACATCCCCTTTGGGATTAGCCTCATCTACATTATAAGTGTCATCATGCTCACCATCCTTTGGACTTATCTTTAAAACATCACTAGGCACCTCCCATCCATCATCTTCATTGTAAGTTGCTGCTGTCTCATCATCTTCATCCTGAGTATCCCCCTCTTCCTCATCCTCATCTTCCTCTTCAAAGTCGTCAATATCTTCATCCTCTTCCCTCTGCCCATATCGATCATCATCTGCAACAGCTGCATCAATTTGGCGCATATCCTGAAAAGGTGCGGCTTTGTTACCCGCTTGTAGGAGATTTCTGGTATCTGAAAGAAAAATGTCATGGTGACCAGTCCAATTGATGTTGCCTGGCTTGATTAAGTAGTGAAGGTACATAACCAATGCTCCAGCTCCAACACCAGTCTTGTGAGACAAGCATCCCCCTGTGTACAAAAGAGAGAGAGAGAGATGGAGGAAACAAGAAGACTGTCATGAAACATTATGACAAAATAAACTAAACAACATGGACCACCCAAAAAAAAAAAAAAAAAAAAACAACAACAAAAAAAAAAAAAAAACAAACAAAACAAAAAAGCCAGCCCACAATTAACACTCCTTAAAGAAATTTCATGCACTATTCAGTCTACAATGTAGTCAAATTAAATATTTCAGTAAGTGTTCAGTTCTTTATAATTTTTTGCAAGCAATGACTATAAGGGACATTTTTCACAATAAATTAGCATGTGGAAAGTGATGTTTCCTTGGATGTAGCCACCTTGACACCTCTGGCTATCTCACAATGTCATATTTACAATGTCTTCTAGGTCAGCCTCTACTTTCTCTCTCCTTCACTGTCTTATGCTATTGTTTTCTCCATTGTTCTGTCTCTAAATGTGGTCCAAAAAAGAGACCTTTAGTTTTTCAATGTACTGAATTAAGTAGGCCTAATTGCTTTAATGTACTGTTTAGATGTTCTCTGACTTATTTGTGATTTTTTGTTTTCATGATATTCTGAGAATTTTTCTGTCACAAGTTATCTAAAATGGCATTGTAAGGAAAACACAGCCTTTCATTATTCTGACTGTAATTTGACTGTTTTGCCCATTCCACATCTTTCTCATGTTTAATTAAATATCAGTTTTGAAACAACTAACCTTTTCATTTCTTTTTCTTTCTTTTTTTTCTTTCTGGAATTTCCATCACTATGCAAAGTGACTCAAAGATAATAAAAGTATTCAAAGCTAACAATACAGTAGAATCCCTTTAAACCGAAATTTTGGGGACCTTCTGAATCATTTCGGTTTAAAGTAGGCAGTTTAGCTAAAATTTTAAATTGGTTGTGGGACTAAAACAACATGCTCATAAGATGTGTCTTGGCTCACTGATCATTTTACTTTTTGAATTTTTTGAATATCTTCATTTGTTCAAAAGTTATTGCCTTTTTTCATGTTTGATTTTCAGCCGTTTTTAATACGGGATTTTTGCCGCCGATAAGGCTTGCCAGAGAGACAAAAGTCATTATAACTTTTGAACCGATGAAGATATAACAAAGTATAATACATCAAAATGTAGGAAATTTTATGTGCTATGCAGTAAAAAAACAATCAATTTTCTATTATGTTAAGATAGAACATTTATTGGACCAAAAGCTGGATGAATTTTGCTAAAAATTCAAGAGATTCATAGAAAATTCTTTCGAACGGACACAAAAAGTTGCATAACTTTTGAACCAATGGACATAATTCAAAGTGCTATACATCAAAATGCTTGTTATAAAATAAACCATCTTTTCAAACCATTAAATAAGCAATATAAACCATAAAAAGAGCAATGAAAGCCGTGAGATTTAAAAAGAAATCATAATATTTTTCAAAAGGCTACAAAGTTACGTAACTTTTGAACAAATGAACAGAATTCAAATTGCCATATAATACCAAAATTCTTGTTAAAAACAACCTTTTCATACAATTAAATAAACAATGTAAACCATAACAAGAGAAAAAAAGCTGTAAGATTTTAAAAGAATTCGCTTGATTCATAAAATAAAAACAAATCTCGGTACCAGAGTAAAGGAGAAAAAAAAATTTGCAAAAATGTGAACTCTGCTAAATGACCACCCAAAGTTGTTTGATGAGCTATACACAGTAATCTTAACATTTAACACAAGTGATTTCTAAGATCAGAGCTACCAAATATCACTCACAAAAAGACAATTGAATCTAAAAGAGCATCAGCAAAAAAATCAGCAATGGAAAGAGAGTGGTCTACAGAGCTAGACTCAGATTCCCCTAGAACCCAGTATCCAATGACAATATTATCTGACTCAACTGAATGAATCCTTCCATAATATTCTGACAAATCAATGGTATGGATAAAAGTGACCCCTATCAAACTCTCAGAGGACTCAATGAAAGATTCAATGCGCTCTTTCAGTACATCGCTGCATATAATGTCAGTGGTACACTTTGACTTAATTGCTTTCTGAATAGATTTTAAGGCTTTCTTTTTGCTCTTTCCTTTTCTTTCATCAGCAACCAGCCGCCTTCTATCATTAATCTCATTTCGCAGAATCCTATCCAACACACCTCTCTTAACGCGAGCGGTCCGAGCCTCAGATATAGCAAAAGTAATTATTTCTTCTTTGTTGAATTGACTGTCCAGCCATTTCAAACATTTGTTCATTTTAGAAATTACTTTCCCATTTAAAAACCCTCCAGTGGCCACTGGCGCTCTCCGATACATTTTATCAAGGGATCCAAGGGTCCTTTCAGCCGCCATGTTATGGGTGGGTGCTGATGAAACATGTTCTCGAACCTCTGATGGAAGCTCATCATTCTCTAAAAATGAACTCAGCTGCCGTTGGATAATGCACAAGCTGGCTTGGAGTAGAGTTGAAATAGCTTCCATTTGAATATCAACTTCACCAATAAATCTATGAAGAGCAGCCAGAACATCATCTCCATCTATGGACAGCTGTTCTCCAAAGGCATTGATAGTTGGCTGCAGTAGTTCCTGTGGTCTTTGCGACCAGGCCTGGAGTTGCCCTTCCATTGATTTAACAAAGGGGACCTGACAAGAAAGAAATGAAAGTAAAAAATAAAAGGATTAGTAATAAGCTTGTAAGTTACAAATCACATAACGTGCTTTTACATCAGCTGAAGAATGTAGTCAAATGAAAATTTCAGAATGCAGTCTTTAATTAATTGAGACATTATGATTGATAATTGTTTATTGTTTTAGGATTTTTCCACTGTACCCCATGGAATATTTGCAGCCTACTAAAGACAAAAAAATTCCTGTGATTTTGACTTTACAATACTTATTGGCCTCTTTCATTTTATAATAACATTGATTCCAGGATAAAATAAAATGCGATCTGACACAGCACCGAGAAGTTAGTTGTATGGAAGGAGGCTGATACAGATAGCATACACCCTGATTATGCTCTAGTAACTAAGGTTGTTAAAAATACACTTTGATAAATGAAAGATCAGTTTTACCATGTCAAGATTAGACATATTGCCAGAATAAAATTTTGTCATCCAGGGTCCTGAAAGTGTTTTCCCCATGACTGCCAGTGCCCAAACCTGGGCCATGATCCTTCCATTCTTCAGATCTTTCAGCAGTCTTGAACGCAAAAGGCCACCTTGTAATTGAAAGACAAAGAAGCATAAATAAGTATAAAGACTAGGATGTATTAAGCAAGCATACAATTTTGCCACCGAAAACATGCAATTAATATGAAATTATGCCTTGTCCAATTTCTTGATTGAGTTTTTAATTCAGATAAAAAACTTAATGACCAAATATTCAAATTAACAAGTTTCAAAAACAGGCATATTAATATTAGTTGCAACATGTAAGGAATGATAACTCCTTCATTTCATTTGGCATGAGGACCGAGGGCTAAAAAATTTATTTCATTTATAGTTTCAATACAGTGTTTTGTCTGTGATCTCCCCCTCCCTTGCTTCTCCCAAACCCCTTCTCAATGATAACATTTAATAAAAAGGTTGTAATGTCAAGATTGTGAAAACAAAAGAAATGAAGTTACCTGCTGTGCATTGCATCTGGAGAAAGTGATGGACTTTGTCCCAGTGTAAGACCAACACTCCAGCCGAATGAAACAAGATGTGCATTCTATTGCCAACATATCTGACGAAAGTGCCAACAGGCAAATTGTGTTGTCGCAGCATATTCTTAAAACCTGAAGGATCTCCACTCCCATCCTTGAACCTGAAATGAAGCAAAATCCCTCTAAATTAGAATTTGTATCATACTTTTGATTACTGTACATCATCAATACATTGTAAAAAAAACAAAAACATTCATTATTCTAAACTACATGTAGACCATATCATTATTATTGCCTCAGATTTGAAACAAACAAAAATTCTGATTCAGTTTAAAATTCCTTTGAGTTTGAGTACAAATGCTGTTGATGGGGAACTTTATCAATCAAAATCAAAGTATGATTATTATTATTATAATGAATAATTTTTTTATACTATAGATGTTCTTCAATATGATTATTTCGATGTGTTGATATAATATATTATCCTTGTTTTCATTATTATTAATGTTATTTATTTTGTGACTCTGCTGAATGTTTGAAATTGTGAATTGACCTGAAAAAAATCTTTTAAACAGATGAGCAAAACTTAAAAAACAAAACATAAAATCAATAGAAGTTTGATACAGCAACTTACCTCAGAATAGAAACAGCGTTGATCAGATTTGTTGCTGTTCCGTCCGACCCAAAGCAACTCCCTTCAATGGCGTGCCTCTGGTCCAGTTTTGACAGATTCAATTTCGACTGCCGAGCAATACTGTCCAACGGATGAATGTTGCAGTTCAGTTGGATTAACTGCAGGTCAAGCTGCTCTGCCAATTGACGAGTGACAGCAGCATTGACAGCCGCCCGATCTGTAAGTGTACATGTGATTTTATGCTTCAGGGAAGTAAAAATCTCTTCTGGTGTCTTGGATGCAAATCTGGCGTAGAGGTCTGCAGCTTCAGTCAAGGTGCTGACAATGTGTGTCACATAGTCAGATGTCTTACCTCCTGGCAAGTGGCGGACGTCAAGTGCCAAGCAAGTCGATCGATCGACAGTCAGGTGCACTTCGTTGATGTGACTGCCATCGACAGAAGTGGCATCCCACGAAAGGCACACATTGGTACTTTCGGACGAGAGGAAAGACATTACTTGTATAGTAGAAATAATGCCAAGCTCGTACGCCATTTGAGCACATGTCGCAGGAGAGGGCTTAGCTGACAATTCCCTACCACACATAACCACAGAGAAGTGGTTCAGCAGATCACCACAGTGACGAACAGGCACATCACATAGTAGTTGGTGATATACCAGCCTCCTAATTTGGGGATTGTATGTCCCTGAAGACTTGGTATCTATAGGTTCAGTGCAATCCTGCTGGTCGAGAATTTTGGCCTCCAAAGAGTCGCAACGAAGGAGCAACTTCTGAATTTCTTCTTCTTTTTTTTCTAATTTTATTTTCATAGCCGTAACTTTGGCTTCTAGATCTGAAATTTTATTTTCATTAGTCAGCCTTAAGTTCAAAAGCATTGCATTTCTGCGTTTGAGATGCTTCATAATGAAATGGTTCTTTTTTTATGTTAATTTAAGTTCAGACGCTAATCTGTCTTTTCTCTTTAGTTTTTGATTCAGGTATTTTAAATTCAGTTTACGTTTCACTTCACTCGAGAAATTAGTATATTTCTGTTTCTCAGCCTTCAAAAATTTATTAAGGCCAATGTTGACCTTCTTGGCAGATGTACAATTATTAC
>JBCHJU010132747.1:0-10410 GCA_039654505.1 Plocamopherus imperialis | reverse complement strand
AACGAAATATCGCGATACCAGTTTTTAAAAGTCCAGTATGCCAAGCTGGGCTCGTTATCGGTCGATTTTTTTTTTTTTTTCAAGGCCCGACGCTGGGTAAGTTACGCCGCAGAAAACATCAACCCGGAAAGTGATGCTGTGAAATTTTGTCAGCCCGGATCTCCGGGCTGGGCCCGGAGGTCTGGCACCCATGAAGGTGACTAAGACGAAACCCCTTTTTTTTGCTTTTGACTTCTATCCGGCTCATCTTTCCTGCTTCTATCATCCCAGTCTTCATCTCCTCCTCTTCCTCCGTCTGAGTTCTCACTACGACGAATCATATAGAAAGCCCTCAGATCATCCAGCACGGATTTACTGGGCTATACTTCAAACAACACAAATAAACATCCCAAAAGACAAGGCTAACTCACCAAGTCTCTCATCTTCAACAAACTTGCTTCCTGATAGACTGGCAACTCCTGGGCCCCAGATGTGTACGGCAAAAAGACCAGGTGACCCAAAATTTTTGCCATGGCACACAAACTCAACAGAGTACATCCAAAATCATGACAACGCTCCGGAGTCTGGCAGAGAAAAGAAGAAATAGCTATGTGCATGACTATGAACGATATAAATATAACAAAGGCATGAAAAAGATGGTACGTGAATCCAACATGAACAAAGGAGTGTAATGAAGGACAATCTACCCTTTCCATCAAGCATAACTATAAAGGCCAAACAAGATAACTAAACAAAAAATAAAACAACCGACCACCAATTACCTTGTCATCTCCTACAATCACAGACGAATGCAGATTTCTCACACAACCAAAGGATTTTTCATTCAACTGTGGATCAAACATTTCAAGATCAAAGTCAACAGGTTGGGTATTAACACAATTATTTATTGATTAAAGCAATAAGTAAGACATGGTTTTGTTTACTTCTTTAATTTATTGTAGGACTGATTGACTTGATTTCAAATTTTTCACACATTCACAAGCATTTTGTTATGTTTTTGTTTTTTCCTCTTTAAGGAAATTACATCCATCACTATCACTCATGTCATGACCCTTTCATACCTCAAGTATCCTTGATATCACCAAAATTTTTAGATGTTCGTTAAAAGCAGGACATCGAAGGGTTTGAATAAAATCGATAAAGAAGGCATCCCCCTTGATGGTTCCTGCTGAAGATAGGCCACTGCTTGAAGTGACATAGCTGCTCAGAAAATCAGACAGACACCTGGAAGAGAAGCAAAACAATCGACAGCAAAATACATAGATGATAACCAAAGCAACGTCCATATAATTTTACTGCAGGTAAAAAACAAGATGTAAAAATATGTGCAACTGCTCAGAACCTCAAAAAAATTTTACAGAATAGGAACCCTTGTATTATAAAAAGTGAAAACAAAAGAGATGTTACTTCTCAAACACAGGTTTATCACTCCTGTGACATTCCATCATTGGCAGTATCTCTCTCCTTTGATCATCTGCCTTTCTCAAACAACACTGGAAGAGTTGAGGACAAGAAGAGAAGATATAAATACAATTGAAATGTATAATTATGAGAGTAAAGTACAATACGGCCAGAATCAAAACTGATCCTGGGTGTCATTTCTAAATAAATCTCAGACAAGATGAAACAAAGTAGTACTGCTGAAGGTGAAGTCATGATTATGGGTAAGCTTGAAAAAAAAAAAAAAAAAAAGGTGCAGCAAAACTTCCATTGAAAATAATAAACTGAAACCCAGCCTTTCAAAAAAATAAAAATAACAAAGACATTCAAGAACCATTTAAATGACAGCACTGCACATTTGACTTCATGAAACAAAAATGTAACACATCATGGGATATTACTGTAGTTCTAAAAGACTTTCATACAAAGTAAGGCGTCAATATTTTCATTGACACGACATTTTTTCCACTCAATGTAAAACAAAATCATTCTCAGATTTAACACTGTTGTATATTAACAAGGATGAAACAGAACACAAAGCCAAACTTAATTTACCTGTATAAGATGATCAAGGAATAACTCGGCAACATGCATGAGGTTGGTAATGGAGTTTTGCTCAGGAGTCCTTCGATCATAAACATACTGAATCTGTTCTTCCATGGAGAAGGGATGCACTGCATTCTTATCATGATATTGGCGGTACAAGGCATAAAAGTTGTCTCTGCAATGTAAGAAAATTAAATAATGGATGAAAAATTCCTTTAGACCACATGACTGGCATGGAGTGCCTCAGCTCAGCTCATCGTTATCCTAAAATGCCAGGATGTTTAAAGATGAATTGTGTTTCCAATGGCTCGAACAACCCAGTTAAAGGTCAGACAACCTAGACTTCATCTGGCAAGACGCACCTCACAACCACTTTTGGAAATTTTAACATCACAGGCCTACATGAATCAAGTGCTCCAGCCATACATGGTGCCATTCTCTGAAAATGGGCAAGGACTGACAATTATGTTGATTTGCAATTACATGACTTCTTAAAACAGGAAAAAATATCCACATTCTTTGCAGTACTGCTCTAGTAGATTTATCATCCAGTGGGTCGCCTCTGTCAAACAGCAATGAATCTCCTCCCATTTCTGTGCTTTCCTCATCGGTCCCTGTAATATCATGGCTCTGTCTAATTCTTGGATATTGACCTCCTACATTTCCTTCTGTCTGCCTCTCCTCCACCCTCCCAGAACAGTGCCTTGCAGGCCTGAGGATGGGGTGACATATCCATACCATTTCAACTTAGGTTGTTTGACTACAGATGGGTCAGTTTGAGTCCAATTGCTCATCTGTGTCTTTTACCATTCATCATTGGATCTCAGTTCCATTTTACATTTGAGGAAAATTTTTGATCATGGTGACAGACCCAGACAAAATAAAAAATACTTTCTAAAAAAGAAAAATAGGATTCCATTCCACAAAACACACATACAAAAAAAAACCCAACAAACAAACAAACAAACAAACAAAAATAAAACATGACTTATAACATCCATCCAATGATGATCCGGTCATAAACAATGTAAAGGGAGAGCAGGTCAATATTGAAACATTTTTGCTTTTATGACACTTGTCCATGAGGAGCAAATCGATAAAAAACATAATTCACTTCATATGAAGATTTTCGGCAAAATTGCAAATCCAATCCATTTAATCACTTAGAATTCAGTTATTCTGATTTACCCAACTGAGATACAGTTTTAAAATATTGAGCCAAGACCTAAAAAGAGATAGGCTAGGAAAGTGCCTAATGTTAAGCAACATCTCCCACACGCGATTGTATGTAAATGGGTTCACACTTATTTCCACAGAACTAAAAAGAGAAAGGTATTCATCACTTACCTTTGACACTTGAAAACATGAGCAAAATTGGTCTCAGGAAAACTTTCAATACCATATTCCAAGGTCTTGAATGTGCTGTACTCTAGAGGTCGGGCAGCATCTAATTGCTGGATAACATCAGGAAACAAAGAATGGCATTGCATCAGTAAGCCTACACAAATTTAACGTCCAGGCAAGAAATGAAAGAGAATGATCCCCATTATGGGACATTAAAAATTCAAACAAAATATGGTAATGTTGAATAACATTTTTTAAAAACACACACAAAAAGAAAACCAAACCCAACAACAATCAGACATTATAACTCAAATCAAACTAAAATTAATTCTGATAAATATAAAAATAAATAGAAAAATAAATAGACGTGAAAGGGATAGAATTTCTCATAAACAAAAATACAAAAGATCATCTACAAGAAGTCCATATACATGATGAAAGAATTATATCTTGTAAAATAAAGTAAAAGGGAACTCCCTGATGCAAATTGTACAAGTTAACACATCAACAAGAAGCTATAATGACAAAGCAATAGACTCATTCTACGAAAATTCAGAAAATGCTTTAGAAAAAGCAGCAAATATGTTCTAATCATGGGAGATTTCAATGCCACAATAGGAGTTAGGAAACACAGAGAGATAATCAACAGTATTGGCCCGTACGGCATAGGAGAAAGAAACAATAGAGGAGAAAGACATACAATTTATGGAAAAAATAAGATAAGCCTAACAAATAGCTATTTCAAAAAACATCATTCTAAGTATTAGACATGGAGATCCCCAAAAGGCGAAGTGGTGTACCAGATAGATTTTATTTTGACTTTACAAAGAAATATTGTAAGAAACTGTGACGTCTTGAAAAATATTAACATCGGAGCGACCACAGAATGGTTCGCACTGAAGTAAACATCAACGAAAAACTAGATCGACAAATGGATTCAGAGAAAAAAAAAGACCCATACAAAAGCTTCAACTTGAAGAGGAAGCAATGAATATCCTCCGGAACAGATTCGAACAGCTAAGTGAGAAACATCCATCCATTGATACCCTTAACAGTATCCTGAAAGAAGAAATAGACAACATACAACAGAAATATGAATACACTCTAAATAATAAATTAGAATATAAAAGTCAAGAAGATAAAGAAATAGATGACCTAGATTGAGAAGAAAAAAGAGATTTCGCAAAATGAAAAGCAAACACAACAAGAAAGAAAAGAATAATCGGAGCTGAATAAAAGAGTGAAGAATAAACGCAGAATGAGAGCAAGGAGAAGAAAGAAAGAGCTTGTCAAGAAAATTATAACAAGTGGCAAAGGGTCAAAAGAAAGAAATAAAACTGGGAATAAGAAAAAAATATCAAGCACGATGAACGAAAACAGAGAGGTAATAAGAGATAGAGAAGAAATACTGAAAATTTGCTCTGATATCTATACAATAGAAATCTGCCCACACCAAACTATAAGAAACAGCAGCACAAACCAGGAAGAGATCCCTCCATTTACATTAGAAGAGTTACAGAAAACCATCAACATCATGAAGAAAAATAAAGCACCAGGAATAGACAAGATAACAAGCGACATTTTAAAGATCGGAGGGAAATATGTAACCTGATATCTAACAGAAATATTCCATGATATTTTATTAACTTAAACCATACCGGGAAGCTGGAATGAAGTAAAAATAACCATTCTATTCAAGAAAGGCGATCCGAAAGATATAAAAAACTACAGACCAGTAAGCCTTCTGTGACACATTTATAATTTTTTTACAAGGTAACTACAAATAGAATGGAAAACATTTTAGACAGAAATCAACCTGTGAACAGGCAGGACCCAGAAAAGGATTTTCAACCATTGAACACCTCCATGCCAATAAACAAACCAAATGATTGAGAAAACAAACAAATTAAACCTCCCTCTATGCATAGGTTTCATAGACTATGAAAAAGCTTTCGACTCGATGGACCACTGTGCCATATTTGAGGCCCCCAGAAATATCAACATCAATGAGACCTGCATTAAAATCCTTCAAAACATATATGCAAATCCAACAGCAAAAATACACATAGATGGACAAACATTGGATGAAATTAACATACAAAGAGGGGTGAGACAAGGAGACCCTATATATCCCCCAAACTATGTAATGCAGCTGTAAAGGAAATATTCAAGAAGGCTGAATTGAAGACATGTGTACTCATAGAAGGAGAAGAATTGACTAATCTAAGATTTCCCGATGATGTTGCGTTATTCACGGTTAACTCAAAGCAAATGGAAAAACAACTAATACTTTAAACGAGGAAAGCAAGAAGGTTGGTTTGAAAATTCACAGAAGAAAGACAAAGTATATGACAAACTATGAAAATTATGAAGACATAAAGATAGAGCATGATATAATAGAGAAGGTTCAACAGTACAAGTATCTGGGACGAACAACTTACTTGAAAGATACAACAAACCAAGAAGCAATAGCAAGTATAAGGGCAGGATGGATTTGCTTTGGTAAAAACCAACAACACTAAAGCGACAAATTTTCGATCAATGCTTACTACCAACACTTACATACGGATGCCAGACATGGACCATCACAAAAAACATCCTCAACAAATTAAGAACAACACAAAGGGCCCTGGAAAGGAAAATGATTAATGTCAAGATTAGCGATAGAGTACCATGCCAGAAGATAAGAAACAAAACAAAAGTTATGGACATAGAAACATACATATTAAAACAAAAATGGCCATGGGCAGGACACATAGCAAGAAGAGAAGATAAAAGATGGGAGCAGAAATTGTACAGTATGGAACCCAATCAATGGTAAAAGAACAAGAGAAAGACCACCCAAAAGATGAAGGGACGACATCGCAGTGATGGGGGGAGTACTATGGTATGAGAAAGCAAAAGACTGAGAATATTGGAAAGCATCGGCGAAGGGCTACATTCAACAATGGACGGACTCAGCCTGAAAGAAAGAAAGAAATATAAACAATCTGTTGTCACAAATTGCTTTATTTCTAAAACCTCACAAAAGATTCCCCCACTAGCTCAACTGAATACCGTAGTGCTCAACTACAGCGGCACCAGCAGTGTCTTGGCAGGAAAGAGAGGTGGGAGTTCTAGTTAATCTTGTTAATTTTATATAGGACCAATAGACTTGACAGAACAGGAGGAGTGCAACTCATGGCAATAAAGAGAACCCAACAAGTGAACATATTTTAACAATCAGAAAAAAGAGTATTTATTGCACATCAAATTTAACCGTATGTAGACCGTACTATATAGGAGCAGCTTATAGACCTCTCATCTAGATTTGATTACTAAGGAAATTATGAGGAAATTCTGGACATCATGAAAAGAAGTTTAAAAAAGCTTATCTGTATATATCCTAGATAGCAACGTCTTGAATATAGGCAAGAATAATGGAGGAATAATAGACCAACCATTCTAAATTGTTCGACACTATGAACGAAGATGAAACCAAAAACTAGGAACAGAAGCATATTAGAATATATTCATCACAAGGCTGTGGCGAAAAATATAAATATACCTTCAAGTTTAAGCAATCTCAAAATGGCACAAATAACAACACTATTTCCCAGAAGAAAATTAAACAATGAATAATTTTACAACAGAATAAGAGAGATGCTGGAAAAAAAAAAACAATAGGAGAAAAGCATCTTTCTTATACCATGACTGGAATCTTCTTGAAACTTAAACAGCGCATGAATTGTGGAATAACATAATGGTTTCATAAAAATGAAAAGCTGTAACACTAAGAGAGAGTTTGTGAAAACATAAAGAAAAATAAAAACACAAAAAGCAAGCATACAGGTCAGCTCATGTTGAATATGACATAACCTGATAAATAAGGATACCAATGACAAAAAAGTTTCGAGATACTCACAGGCACTTGTGATGGCAAGGCTGACAGGAAACAGGCATGCAATTTAGGAGAAAAAGCTTTGATGCGATGGTTATGTGCCAGGAGGTAAAGGACTGGAAGTGGCAAGCACAGGAACAGCCTGGAAAGGAGAGACAATGCAACACAAAACAAATCACGCAAAATATCTCATCAAATCTATTTATATAAGGTGGTGCCAAAAAATGTTTCAAACTTAAAAAGATAATAAAGTCACAATTTTGAAGCGGACTCTAAAAAAAAAAAAAATAAAATAAAATAAAATAAAATTTTGTACTCATTAGCAAAATTTCATTGTGATCGATATAATAGAACAGTTGCAATATGGATTTATTCAGGCATTCCATTGTTGAGACAATGTCAGACAGCATTTGTCAGCATTCGATTGTTCTGTTTGTATATCCACCTGGTGTCAGCTTTGTTGAATACCATTTTGAGAAGCAAAGCAGGAAAGTCTTGATCTAGAAACAGATAAATCTTGAGCATAACTATATCTAGATCTAGACATACCAATACCAATATTCTGATTTGTAGACAAAGTCTAAAACAACAAATTGTTCTTTCTTATTTTTCTTATTTTTAAACTTTCAAACAGAGATGTCATTGTTGTGGTTATTATTGATCCAACGACACTTGGGAGGTAGTCCTTTGGTTCAAAGTCATGTTCGTAGTTGGTGTGCATCTGAATATAATATATAATGTATTTGAGTTTTCAATTGTTAGGACAGTGGGCTGAAGGAATCGTCCAGGTCTTTTATCACAATCCAATAGTATATGTATAACAGATTGGTGTGGTGCATGACAAAATTGGAATCGTGGGGGATGTTCAGTTTTATTTCATTTAGTTGGCAGTTGTAAGGAAAGTGGCTGATTCTCACTTTTAAGATGGTACTCTGGTCTTCACTATTTAAGGAAAAAACGAACAATTCAAAAGCAGTGAACTTCTGATATAACAGCACAAATGGAACTTTTTTCTTCGTTCTGTTATATCAGGGTGCCATTACAACAAAGAACATTAAAAGGCCCATCCATATCAGTATCGCTAGACTGTAATCATGTACCGAGACAGGTGCTCAAGTTACAGGGACGGTATAATGAATGAAGGAAACAGAAAGGGAAGGGGGAGGAGAACGGGGGTGCCAGAAATGTTCGGACCAGAGTCAATGTGATAACCATATACAACACACTGTTGACTGACTTGACAGGCTTTTTAGTTGGCCTCAAAGCATAGGACATACAATTTGCAGAGCTGCCTACCCTCTCATGGCCCAGCGCTTATTTTCAGGCACTCGAATGTGTATTTTTAGGGCGTTGGGAGTAACAACGCGCATACATGATAAACGCTCGAAGAAAATTTTAAAACCAACTTTAAAACTAATGTCTTTCAAGCCAAATGACATGTTATTAAAAAAAAAACTCAAAGAAACAAAACAAAACAAAACAAAACAAAAAAACTCACAAAGCATGTTTAAAATAGCTTTTATCCCTCCAGTTCTATCCAATAAATCATAAACACACACAAAAAACAAACAAACAACAAAACAACAAAAATACCCCCCACCCCCCAATAAAAAAAAACAAAAACCACAAAAAACACACAAAAAAAAACAAAAAACAAACACACCCAAAAATTCTCTCCCACAAAGTAGGGTGGCATATAAGTGCAACTACATGTAGGTGCTATTTATCCACTTATCCACTAATCCACTTCTAATTTGACATAGAGAGTATCTCATCCCATGGAGGTGAGGAGGAAGAGGAAAGCATTTATAAATGGTCTGTGCTCCATGGGGAACTGAAAGGCATAGAAGGAGAAGAAGAAGAAGGAGAAGGAGAAGGAGAAGAAGAAGAAGAAGGAGAAGAAGAAGGAGAAGAAGAAGAAGAAGAAGAAGAAGAAGAAGAAGAAGAAGAAGAAGAAGAAGAAGAAGAAGAAGAAGAAGAAGAAGAACTGTCACGATCAGTCTAAAAAAACGAAACAAACAACAAACCCTAGCGCTTTAACTGGATGCAACTTATGAAAATATAATACCAAAAGATGAACACATTCAGAACAGCAGTACCTTTGTTACGGTGCTGGACACTGCAAACGGTACCTAGGACGCGCCACGTTGACGAAGCACAGCTAAGCCGCAGCCGTCTATACAATACATTACTATGAGGATAAACTATCAATGTAATCACGTTGCATATTTTAATGAATGCATTGCCTTGATGGATAAGAAAGCCCTTCCTGCCTAGGCGAGGCGATTCGGTGCCACTGTCCCTGGTTCAAATCTCACTGGACCCAAAATCGTTCCGTCTTATTTTTCTGTTGGCAATCATTCCTCCATCTGTAGTTAGTTATAATCATTCTCTATGGGAACCAGTGACACTGTCTGGATCTTTTGGTTTCGTATCCATTTCACTCCGCTGGTACGTTGCTTTTGTGACGGTGACACGTCTTAAAACAAAACATAGAAGAAGAACAGCAACAAAAAAGACAAAAAGAAGAGAGTGAGAGAAAAAAAAAAAGGCCGTCGCCAAAATAAATATTACTCGTCTCTTATCAACGGCCAGTGCATGGTGAAAGAAAGAAGGGTGCCTATTGCTAATGGGAAAAGAAAGACAGCCAAACGGATGGGTGTCTGAATGGAGGGGAAAAGGGGGGGGGGGTGGATGAGGACTGGGCAGTTTCATCGATTTCCACCCAATAGCCTCTCAATCATCCGGGCAAGAACAGCACTGGACACACTGGTCTCTCAGGACTCCAGACACGACAACACACACACACAGCAACTTGGCCACAAAACCACCACACCCAACCCGCCCCCTTTCCTTCCATGCTAATACCAGTAATACATCAATTTGCCAACCGCTAGGTGAATATCATTATCGTCTCCACTGCTCGACAGTTATCCCCCCCAATTCGGCTACGGAGAAAGGTGTAATTGTATGAGCCGCCAGTAAGCAATCGGGCCGTTCTGTTGGGGCGGGAGTAGAAAGAGAGGTGGGAGGGGGGATGGTATGGGAATTTTCTTACCGTTACGTATTTAATAAATTAATGTACCGACAAAAATGAAAAGGAAATAAAAAAGTCAAGGATGCATGTACATTATATTGTGACATTTTATTATAACGCATGCATGCCGAGCTTAAAACTGGTTTGGGTAATAATTCAGGGG
>JBCHJU010132636.1:0-10411 GCA_039654505.1 Plocamopherus imperialis | reverse complement strand
ACCCCTTTTTCCCGACCTTGAAAAAATTTCAAAATTCCCGACTTTTTCAAGATTTCAAGACCCAGTGGGAACCCTGTTGTATGCTCTCGGTAACCCCTGCCATCGGACCTCGTCACTGAAATGTTTTTCGTTGGTAATTCGAAGTTGGTTTAGGCCTCAACAGGGATGCCAGATATATTTTAGTCAAAGAGCCAAATTGATCCCAATTATTTTTCAGGTGCCGATTTAGGGGCCAAATACCCATGATATAGAGTTGCCATGATGGCAGTTCTCATATCCTCTGATGATTCATTGGCTCGTATTACTCCCAGATAATACTTGGGAGTTTCTGTATTGTATCCTGAGTGAGGCGTCCATATCCGGCAGAGAAACCGGAAGGAGTGGAGGAGATTCCTTGTCATATATCAAGTCAGCCAAATGGGTGATAAATTTACGTGAGCAGTTAGTAAGTAAGTGAGTGAGTGAGTCTATCTTCATTTGTCAGAGTCGGCCAAACAGGTGATAAATCTACGTGAGCAGTAAATAAGTGAGCGAGCGAGCCAGTGAGTGAGTGAGTGAGTGAGAGAGTCTATCTTCATGATTCTGCACTATGAGAGGCTTACTAGGTAAGCAGTTGCTGTGCACAGCATGTAGATTTCCATTTGGGCATTGTTGGAAGTTGGATAAAATAATAATAATACAAACTCTGAAAATCTGGTCAGGAAGAGCAAGAGAAGAATGTACAGCCATGCAGAGATCAGATTGAATAATAAATGAAAGCCAATCACGGTCAGCTAGTTGGGAGAGATTTGCATGAAGAATCACAAATGCTGTTCTCTGAGAGAGGAACGAGGCAGCCAATCAACGCGCGTGTTATAGTAAGATTGAAAGGCCTTGACCCATGATCATAACAATGTGTAGTAAGCCGTAGTAAATTTGTGAATGAAACAGTGTTCTTATCACGATGGAATATTCCAGTCTGTACATGTGACTGGACAGCCTTGAACCTTGCAAAGTGTCTTAGGTGTAAAGACGAGTCACCGGCAAGTGCCAGGGGTGTGTTTATGTAGAATAAAAGTACATAAATGGACCTTTCTTGAGGGCCGAATTTGGGGTGAATTTCAACAGATTTTGACTCTTTTGACCTTACCTACCTGCACAAGCAATTCAATAATAAATCAAAGAGGCTTGTTAGGGGTGTTTCATTGCTAAAATCGTAAAGAGCAATGTTTGGGCTATTGAAAAATATCCAAAACCGAAAATCGAGTATGACTCGCCAAAACTCGAAAAAACAGGTAGCGCCCTTTGCCTTAAAGTCTCTTTCTCATGTTCAAAGAGCAGGGTTTACAACTCGTAAATGGAAAAACAGAAAAACCTTTCTTGTGATACCTTTTAAGTGAGACTTGCAGCTTGCTAAATTGAACTATATTCATGAACATATATTAAAAAAGATAGTTTTTGAATTGCGAAAGAAATGTATCAAATCAATGTGGATTACCCCAGGCCCAAGCAGCTTGTTTTTGGTGTCAAAATTAGGAGGCGCATGTTCCAAACCTATGTACAGTTTTTCTTGCATAATAGTGACCTGAAATTAAACATGCAGAATTGAATATTGAATGCATTTGAAGTGGACAATTACCCCTTTATTTAACTTTAAGACCGTAATAATTTTAAGACTCCCTTGAAGAACCTCTAAATAATTCTGAAAAAGGAAGAAGAAAAAAACGAAAGAAAAAAAAACACTCCCCCCCACCCACCTGCGCTGCCCAAATGAAAAGAAAAAAAAACTGACTCACTGTCTGAGGAGGAGGAGGAGGGGGAGGAGGAGGTAGTTGTAGCTGGGGCTGTGGAACTGCTGTTGGTAACTGTGCCTGAGATTGCGATGGTGGTGGTGGAGTGGGTAGAGACATCAGGGGAGGAGGGTGAGGAAGTGAGACATTCTGACCCCGCAAACCAAACCGATTATTGTTTCCACGAGAAGGCGATCGAAATCTTCCACCACGAAGAAAGCCAATGTTTTTGAAGTCCTGTCTGTTACCTCCCATAGATTTGATGATGTCATTGATCTTCTGGACAGCAACTGAAGCATGAAATTTGTGTTTATTGTCTGTCTGTTAATATTATTATGTATGACAATGCTGATTTATCATCAGTCTTGCATTTTTTATATTTTATACAAAAATTGTCAACCTCCTGTCAAAAGAAACATAAAAGGACTGAAAATGTCTAAATGCTAAGATAATATGCTAAGATTGAGCTAAGATTTATGTTTCCGGCCGGCACCAAATCGGATTTGCTTTCACTTTGTGCAAAGATTCTCTCAAGTCAAAGGTAAGTTTTTGAGATAATTAATAAACTCCAACACTATTAAGTATTAGTTTTCAATAATAATAATAACAATAATAATAACATTTATTGTCCCAGAGGGAAAATTGCTTTCGTGATTGACAAAAATCATGGAACAAACATAGGTATTAAATTATTTAAAAAGTTGTAAGATAAAATATCACATCCAGCTTATTTACATTATGTATACTTATTTAAAACATTTATGAAAAACATATTTGAGAGAAGTAAAACGTTGTATTATAATGTATGGAGTGCATAAGTATATACTGAACCGCAAAAGAAAAGCACCACTACTTTTAACCAGAAGTTCACACTGTTTTGTTTGTTGTTCATTTTATTTTCAGATAATAAAATTACAATTTATTATGTTTAGTTTAACAACAATAATGGTAGAATTAAATGCATTTTACATGAAAAACTGAAGATGTTGTAAGGGGTGTAAATGTAAAAATAACAATAATTTCAATTGATAGTTTTCGTTGTTCAGTATCGTGCATGGCCTACTTTAGACTGGATACAGGCCATATAACGTAGTCTCATTGAAGAAGCAAGCCGATTGAAAAAAGCTCTTGAGGAATGCGGTCCCATTCTCACTGAAGAGCCGCTTCCAGCTCATTAGGACTTTCAGGAGGGTTGTTTCTGTACAGTTTGCGAGAAAGTTCACCCCAAACGTTCACTTTGTATTCGCCATACCCTTAGTCGGCCATCTGCGAATCGAAGGTTGAATCTACTTTCGTCCGAGAAGAGCACCCGCACCCATTGGTTTCTGGTCCATCTTACATGTGTCTGGCCCCGTAACAGACGTTGTTGAAGATGTCTCCTTGTCAAATTAGGACCCAAGTATGGTCTTTGAGATGTTAAACCTGCAGATGTTAGACGTAGCCTGACTGTATCTCCAGATACTTTGTTGAGTTGTCTAGCTGTGTCTGTAACTGGTAGGAAGTGGTCTCGTAGATGCTGGTTTACAATGTAACGATCGACGGCAGGAGTTGTCACCCTTGGTCGGACAGCTCTCTGTCGATCTCTGGGGCTTCCGGTTTGTTGGTAACGATCAAGCAGACGCCAAATTGTGGTATGACTGCAAATTGAGTCGTCTTGAATCTCTTGGTGTGAGATATTGCTTTCTGACATGCCGATGACCCTCATGCGCTCGTTTTCTGTCGATCTTGGCATCGCTAAACAGTGGTTGGGAAATGAGGGAGATAAAAATTTTACCTGCCTTTTTATACTGACTATGCACACCTCTCTTAAAAAGAAAAAAAAAATCTATCGGCTTGCGAATAAAAAGTCACATTTTGTTTCGTGACACACTGACCAGTCTCGTGCACAAATGAATGAGTTGTTTTCAGCATAATGACAACAAACAATTCGTGTCCAAGGCAAAGTTTAAACTGGTGCGTTTCTTTTGCGGTTCAGTGTATATACTGGGTGCGAGCAAAAAAAACGCAAAGGACTTTAACACTCATTACACTGACCTGCTGGTGACCTCCCGAAATCAACCCCTGACCTAGTTTCATTGTGTACGAGGCTGACGTAGCCTGCCACGCTAGCCAACGTTCATGTGGGACGAGCCTGCCGCTGGAATGTGATGTAGGCCTGGCCATGCTGTTATCATTGTTTATCATGAAGCGCTCTCTCTGAATGAAATAATTACCCCTAGTCAAGGAAACGCCGAAATCTACATCTTACACCACTGATGAAGAGAGAACAAAGGCCAGGGCCCACGGTAGATCGAGCTTTAGCCCGCGGCTATTGCTAGCCTTGACGTAACGATGGGCATTTTTGTTCATGCTAGTCCCAAACTATCGAGATCGAAAGGATACATTATGACTGATTTCCCTGTTATTTCAAAATCTTAATCGAAGATCAGTGCTCAAATTTACTACTCAGACATATCCCAATATGAATAATTCATCAAAATATGTATTCCTATGTCTGCACAAACAATGCATGTGGCATATTATAGGCTCAGATGTAAACATAAAAATTATTAACGATTTCCCTTTATCCTTTTGATTTTCATGTCATATTATGCATAAAAGCTTAGTTTTCATTGGTTTAAGTGTGTAAGCGTCATTTAACTTGATACAGTGGTTACAGCTGGCTGAAATGAGTGAAGAATGATGGCAACCTCAGAGCGCCTAGCCAGAACGTCAAAATACGGGACCTACCGGTAGCGGTTGGGCTTGGCACGTGGTCAAGGGAACAGCAAAATACGGGACCCGCCATTAGCGTAGGTGATCAGCTCAGGCAAAGCGGGGTGAATATATACGGGACCCGCCGGATAAGGATTAAGGAACAATAACTCTCTTCAGTGTGTATAGATCGAAATAAAATTTCGTGCGGACCTTATTTAACTTATGATCAATATGCATGTGGTTTTAAAGGAAAATATAAGCCAGCATAAAGACACACCAATGATTTTAACAGGCCGACTCAGAAAATCACATATCAAAGCTGCGTAAATTATGTACAAGTTGTCCCAAAAAATTGCACAGCTGGATACAGAGAGCCGCAGGTTTTAAACTGATTTAAAACAATTCCTCCAGTAGTGAATTTTATAACGAGTCAATTGAACTTAATTCCAATCAAATCGGTTCACGCAAACCAAAGTTATATCAATTTTATTGAAGCATAGTCGTTTCAATGGTCAGTCTTCACTGAGGCACGGCGACCGCCATAGGAATGTCATTCCATTAGGGCCTTACCATGCCTCACTCTTTTGGGTATAACTTCTGCTTCGCTGGACCGATTTTGATGAAATAAAGTGCAAACAACTCAATAGACCGTGTTTTATTAATAAAAAATCATTTCAAAACCCGTGACTCGCAGTTCAGGGCTGTGCAATTTTTTCAGGACACCCGGTATATAATTTACACAACGTTGATATGAGGTTTTCTGAATAGTCCTGTTAAAATCGTTGGCATTTCATTATGCTGGCTTACATTTTGCTTTAAATCAATATACACATTAATAATAAGTTAAATAAGGTGTGTATGAAATTTATTTAGATCTATACAAATTGAATAGAGTTATAGCCTCTTAAAGTCCTGCATGTTTTTTACTCGCACCCAGTATATGAAGTGTAAATAAGTTTATATAGCTTATACATTAAAGAATAGAATAATACATGTAATAATAGACATAATAATAATAGTAATGATAATAATACTAGTAATAATATCCCTATCACTAACAATCATGATAATAATAATGATAATAATAATGGTAATAATAATGATAATAAAAATAATAATAATAATAATTAATAATAATAATAATAATAATAATAATAATAACAATAATAATAATAATAATAATAATAATACAGTAGTTACCGCCTATTAGTCCTCCAGCTAATAGTCGGTTCGCCTTAAAGTCCCCTTTTTGGAACAAACGTTATTCTTTGCTATATAAATAACCCCTCTAATAGTCAGCTCGGAAATCCCAAGTTTCAGCTTATAGTCCGCTTTTATCCAGACACACCAGATCTATCAACAACATTTTCCCCATTTTAGAAGGCGGAATGGGTCCAAAGTCAAAGAGTGAATGGCCTATTGTAAGGCCATCTTGGTACCCTATAAAGACAGCCTTGCCTTTTGTCCTCTGCCTGCAATAAAACAACGTACTAAGTTTGGCATAGGCATGGTGATATGTATACATGTAATAAGACGTCATTGAAAACACACTGTCCGTCACATTCGGTCAGACTGCTGCAGTCTTAGCCAATCATGTGTAGCTTTCTCTTCCTTGTTAACAACCCTTAGAACACATATAAAGCATGTGGTCGTCCAGACCGGACCTTACACAACGACACGATGAGCGTTCCATTGTGGAGGTAGTCCTTTATCTCTTTTATGTCGGCGCTGATTAGACATCACATAATGTATCTGTTGGCATTCTACACCAGGCATTTCTCAGATTGTCTAAAATATATAAAAAAATTGATAAAAAAATTGAAAAAATCACATGACAATAAATAGAGCGTGTCCTGATGGATGCTGGTCTGATGATATGGGTAGATAAATAAACAGATTGATCCCCAATGTTTACTCCATGGTCAGCTGATCAGCGACTGGTGAATAGTCTGTTCCGGCTAACCCTCCGTTTTTGCTGCTTCCCATGGACCGGAGTAATAGGCGGTAACTAGTATAATAATAATCAAAATAATAATGATGATGATGATGATAACAACAATATAATAATGATAAAAATAATAATAGTAATTATAACCGCAACAACATGTATAATAAGTAATGTACGGTATAAAGTGTATAATTAATTATGGTAGCCAGAGCTGTAAATGGCCGATCACAAAATTGTCTAAACACAATGACCGTGAACAGGATAATTTCCATGTTCATCCGCAACCTATGGTATTTTCATACACACTATAGAGCTAGAGTGTGGGAGCGTTAGAAGAGGCAGAGGCTTAAAAAAGGCATTAAATTTTAAATGAACTCACCAAAATGGCTGTTTATTCAAGCTTACAGGAGGTTTTAACAATCTGCTCACTGCTAGATTAGACAGATCTAGATCTAGATTTAGATATTATCTGAGGTTTGTTTGTTTTTTCCTCATAGACAATAGCAAATGCTATGTTCATGAAGCTTCCTTAAGTAATCCGATATGAAATCACTGTTGCTGTCTTTTTCCTCAAGCCAGGACCGTTTCTAAATTTATTTTCTACAGCCACTTCAATTCCCACAAGATCACTGTTACTATCGATAAAACCAAGTCCTGCCACGCTTTTTCAATATCAGTCAATATTAGGTTAGAAGACCAAGATCTCAGAAAAAAGGAGGAAAAAAAATGATAAAAATGAATGCACTTATTAAATCACACAGCTTCTGAAGAAGTTGAATACAATAGACAATAGAATTCTAGTATTTGTAACAACGGCCAAAGTTTAAGCCGAGCATACGACAAAACGCCGGAAACTGATTTCAAATTAAAGCAACTAGATCTGGATCTAGGCTACGCAAGCCTTGGGCTTTGATCATAGCCTAGTCCGCTCATACATAATGTACACCTTTCCATTTGCATTTCGCACCCAAAACAATTCAATACTTTCCGACCTTCTTTTGACGGATACAAAGAAATACAGTGGGCTGAAAAAGAAAGTCTGAGTGGGTCTAATGAAGGTATGGTATGTGTGACGATATCTCACAGAGCAGTAAATGTGCCGGTAACAAACCAGTGACGTTCGCTCAGCGAGTCACGCATGTTTCAGCATACGGGGTGCGTGGCAAAGCGAAAGAGAGGAACGGAACGGACAATACGCAGCAGCAAATCGATAAATTTATTTTCAGACGGCTTCCTCGCTATCCACTGCTGTGACGAGGGACATCAACTCCAGGCTGGATACTCGAGTTTTGGCAAAGGTCTCTTTACCCGTCTTAAAATTTTTGTCAATTTTGCAATTCGAGGATTTCCGCCGACAGGCAGATTCACAGGTCTGGGTAACATTACCACAAAATCTATCATAATGAACTAAAATTAAATCACTATACATATTATAATCTCACAGGCAACTGCACATATCCACTATCGACAATAGGTAATTACATTACAATCCTAAAAACACAATTGTTGAAAGATAAATTAGAAGCCTGAGTTCTGTAATATTGGTCAAAATACAGTGCGGCCCAGTTATAACGACAACGGATATAACGACATTTCGGTATACAGACATGATCTCAAAGTCCCGTTTTTTTCCTTACATATCATTAGTAATGAAAAAACAGTTATAGCGACATGAAATTTGATGATTTCGGATATAGCGACACTCCCAGCTCGGTCAGAACCAGCGACATCGTGTCAAGAAAATGAACACATGCTCTCCGACCAATGAGAACCATCGCTTGCCAACCAATACCAATGAGAGAGTCGCATCTGGCAACCGCGCGTGCTATACATGCATAAGGCGATTGTTAAGCACCATTCGTGCCTGCAGCTCAGTCAGATGACGATGATGATGAAAGCGACACCCCCTCAACCATATTACATGTAATGTAGTCTCCAGCAAGGAAGCTAAAGCAGCCATTGAGACTCTGAAGTGTCTTGCCCAACAACACGCTAACGGCGGCAAGCTCTTTGATGTTCTCGAGCAAGCAGAGGACAAGGTGTGCGATGTTATTCAGAGCTGTAGCAAGCACAGGCAATCGACGATCGAAGAGTTCCTCAAGTCAGCAAGCTAGAACTACCAACTAGCTCTAAACACGGCCATTTTCAGAACCGTATACAAATTATGATTGACCTTGGTTCATAGCAGCGGTATAGCATTTCTCCCTTTATTTTTCGTTCATAAAAAGTCATATTATGTACTGATAGGATTTAGCGACATTTGGTTATAACGACATAATATCGCTGGTCCCGACGATGTCATTATAAGCGGGTTGCACTGTATAAAGATTTTAGGTAACCTTAATAATCTGTTATAACATAAGTAACTTTCTTCACATTTTGTTATTCATCCTGACTCAGCTACTTTCAACCTGAATAAGGATATGAATTAACAATCATTTGAAAAGTTATAATGATCGTGTGTATTGATTCAAATAAAGCAAAAACAACATCACCATAAGATTATAAGTTTGAAATAAAAGGTCTTTTGTTTTGTTTTTTTATTTTATGAAACTATCTTTATGACATGCTCCTTTCCTATCATGCCCATCACAAAAAATTAAAACCTTTATATGCAAAATTCAGTTGGACAACTGATTAACCTGCTTCATTTTTCTAATCATCTGCAACATGACATGAGCCATTACATTTTTTTGGATTCTCGAAGTAGGTTCCCCATCCCTCATCTCCCGGTTTAGGATTGTGAGAATATTTTATAATAAAAATTGAACTTACTATCTACAGACTCTTTCTTTGCCGCTTGCACATTTAAATACAAACAACGATCCCTTAAAGATGAAAGAGAATGAAAATGAATGAGGCATGATAAAAATTATTCAGAACCAGCACAAACAAATTACTTAAATTTTAAATAAAATTAAGCCCTTAAGACAAAAGAAATAAGAAATGTTTACCTCAGACCTAATAGAGAAATCCAAGATTAAAGAAATTTGATGAGATTTGAGATTTTTGAGAATTTAGAATCAACTGGAATGTGGTTTTTCTTTGGACTACAGCTTCAAAAAAGGCAACATACGAACAGTGTAGAGAAGGAAAAGTAAAAAGAAAAAGGATCAGAGTACAATTACAAGTTCTGAAGAAGAAAGTAAACATACAAAAACACTTGCACCATTCTGTATAACTCTCAGTATAAAAATAACTGTGGTTGTACTCCTTGTGTTGGTTTCAAAAGTGGTGTTTGTTTTTCTGTCTGTTTGAGATATAGCCCAGAACATCCTTATTGGATGATCTCAAGGCTTTCTACTTGGAGTAATTAAATTGTGGGATTGTTTAAACTTTATAATAAAATGCTTAAAAAAAAGTTGAATAATTTGTAAAAATTGGTATATTTGCAGTTCATTAAAGGCATTTATGAGGATTCGAAAAACAAAATTTTATTTGGTTTAACGTTTCCGTATGTTACAAAGGTTTTGTTGACTGTAAAAGGAAACTGATGTGTTCCAGGTTATTGCATTTAAGTAAGATGTGTTTTATAGTCAAATTCTGACCACAATAGTAGAATTTGTGGTAATGATTTACCACCGACAATTCTCTGGTAACTGCTAAATAGATAAGTTTAAACAAGCTTGTACAAAAGACAGGCAAGGCAGTGTTACAAGTGTTAATTTATAACTCTATTATATATTATAATGTGACTAGCTGGACTGGCTCTCAGCTTTGCACTGGTTTGCAATAACAAAATATTATAGTGGCTTCCTTTAAGCTGGATAGCTAGACCTAGAGTCAATAAACACCAATTTGGCACTAACACCAATTCAGCCACCTTAAACTAATTTTCTTGAGGGGGCGACCATCCCCTACCAGGCGCGTCCCCAGGTTGCGGATAGGGGAACGGCCTTTAGATATAAAGGTTAGCTGCGAATAATGAATAAGCAGTCGTGGACAAAACTGGCGTTAGTCATAGAGGGTGAGGTGGGACTGAATTTGGGAATTCAGT
>JBCHJU010132415.1:0-10414 GCA_039654505.1 Plocamopherus imperialis | reverse complement strand
TCTCTCTCTCTCTCTCTCTCTCTCTCTCTCTCTCTCTCTTTCTCTCTCTCTCTCTCTCTCTCTTTCTCTCTCTCTCTAAAAAAGAAAAAACAACTAAGCAAAACAAAACAAAAATTTAAAAAATGAAAACAAAAAGAAGGCTGAAACATACACAGTGAAACCAAATTAAGACAAAGAAGAACCAGAGCTCAAAACAAATCTAGTGATCATAATCAACATTTCATTGTGAGCCTTACAGGATGAAAAGATTTTTTTTTTTTTTTTTTTTTGTCTTTTGTTTTGTTTTGTTTTTTGTGTGTGTGGACGCGGGATCGTGGGCTCTCGCCATCAATAGAGCCAGCAGCAAGAAGAGGACTGTATATGGATCAAATCAACTGCCGCAATACCAATGCATCAGTAGCATACATACAGCATTTTTTTTTTTGTAACTTCCTGCTTTTGATTCAAATTCCAAAGTTAGATTGGATACCGGAACTGTCTTTTAATCCAAATATAATAATCAATGTTCATCCTTATAATCATGACAATGATCACAAAAGCAAATGATGATATTAGTTGGCCCCTTAGACTTACTTGACTTACACCCTTGTATGTACCTCTAGTTAATGGGGCAAAGGTCGTCTTTGAGGGGTCTCCACTTCACCCCCTCCTGAGCAGTCACTTCAAGCTCTTTCTTTGAAAGGCTGAGCTGATGTGCTTTCTAATCATATGAAATTTTGACAGAATTCTGCTGTTTGGTTGGGATTTTTTTTATTTTCTTGTTTGTGGTTGTTTTGAATTTGTTTTTTGTTTTGTTTTGTTTTGTTGTTTGTTTGTTTGTTGTTGTTTTTTGTTTGTTTGTTTTTTGTTTGTTTTTGTTTTTGTTTTGTTTTGTTTTGTTGTTGTTTGTTTTTGTTTTTTTTTTTTGGGGGGGGGGGGTTGTTTTTGGTTTTTACTTAATCCAAATTGTATTATTCTGTCGAAATTTACCTCAATTTTTATTAAACCCAGCAAAATATAAACATGTAAGGACTAACCATAATCTAATCCAAACCAATATTCCTCATCCTCCTGTGTTATGCTGTTTCCGTACTGTCAGTATCATGGTCAGTCCCAAAAGTATCAGGACATTTCCGGATACCTCAATTCAGGATTTACGGTCCTGTTCTTGCTAGAAGCTATGATAAAGATGGGAGCATTAGGATTCAGGGTAAGAAAATCTGAAACTGTAGAGCCCCCCAAAAAAGAAAGGTTTGGTTTTTTTTATTTTATTACTCTACTTCCTGGGAATCACGGTTGTATTCACTTTTTCTGCAGTTGTATGGCGGTGATGGATTTGATTTTTTTTTTTTTTTTTTATTCAACTTCTGGTCTCTCATCTTGCTCATCATGAACACAATTTTTTCTTAGTTTTACAAAATATTCTCATTAATCCTCTACACCTTATTAAGCCAGCCTATTAATTTTTCATTTGATTTTATCTGATTTCTGATACTTAATCCATTTATTTATTAATCCTTTTGTTCATTCATACATTAATTCAACCACTGATCAATTAAAAAATATGATTTTTATATTTTTGTTATTTGTTTATTTATTCAGTAATGTATGAATTTATTTTATTACATGGTTTTAATATCTTTATTTTTAATCTGGGCTTACTCGCAATTAACTTGTTAGTTTTACTGCCTTGCTCATGTATGGGACAGGAGCTTTTTTTTCATGTCCTTGGCCATGGACGCTTACGATATTAATTTTAGTTTTTATCTGCATCACCACTTGTGCCATTCTTCTTCAAACTACAACTAATCGTTCACCATATTTCATTCCATATTCTCACTAGACTTTTTCTTTTTTCATCATTTTTTTTTCATTCATTTTTACTAAAATAGGTATTGAGAGCATTGCATCTTATTTATGTTCCAGTTTTCTATGAATTAAAAATGGTGTAAAACGTAGGGGAACTGGTTAAAATCTAAATCAAACTAGGGATTAAACATGACGGCTGGCTGGTGTTTATTTTTGAGACAAATCAATTTATTGTTATATCATGAGCATTTTGGATCGAGCTTTTTGTTTATTTGTATCCTTCTTTACCTTTTTAAAATATTTTATTTTACCTTTTTTTCAAACGTGTCGGTTTTGTGATTTCTCTAAGTGATTTCTGGTTCTTTGAAAAGAGTAACAAATGTTGCCCAGCTACAGATATTATGATTGAGTTTTATTGGTGAAAGACTCTGATAGCAAAGTTTTGTTTTCCTCCTCTTTTCCTTGAAAACGGATGCATATTGATATAAATATCTGACTATATGAAGTACAAACCTACAAAATGGTGATCTTTTTAGAATTTATTTCATCACTACAATATATTGTCAGTGTCATTCTTTAAAATGAATAACTACAATTTTTGCATCTTCAAATTTTGCATTTTTGCTTTTTCACGCAAAAGTAAACTTTATTTTGAATGTCACTCATCTTGTTTTGATCAAATATGAAAATGTATTTTGAATATTATACATTTCTATTGATCAATTTTGTTTTTGATGAAATTGTGATGAGTTACTTTCAATAAAGTTTACTTTTGTGTGAAAATGGTAAAATCCAAAAATTTGTCGTCAAATATTTATAAAGCGACATCAAGGATATACTTTATAACAATAGAGGGAATTGTTCCTTGTTTAGTTCTACCCTCCTGTATGTCCATCAGACATTCTTACCTATTTCTCTCGGTCCTCTTCAATGATTTGTCTACACATCTCCTCATGCCGCATTATCTTGTTCCATGAAAATACATCTCTCAAAAGACTTTTTTTATGTTGAAATAACTGGAAGGTTCGTTCATGCTTTGTCAAGGTGAATGTTTTATCGTCTCTTATTACTTGTACTAAATGTTGATCTGGGATTGAGACATCCCTCATCATGCTTAGTGTGATCATGACAAGATTGGGGAGATTTGTGACACCTGTGTTACATCTGAAAAGCATTATCAATGGTTCGACATTTTTAGAAATGGCATTGCTTTCAATCAAGTGATTCACTGCAAATGTGCAAAGTTACTTATTTATTTCTGTTCTAAAATGAGAATTAAGTCTCTGCTGTGCCCAAGCATTGACAACTAAAAGATAGAAGTATCTCATACACTGTTGTCTTGTAGCTTCTGAGCAATAATGATAATAATGATTATAATAAAAATACAATTTTTATAGCATTTAACAATATGATGGAACACAGGCTCTGAGCTCTTTACAATAACAAATGGCCAACTATTAAAAAGAGAACTAAGCGTAGCATATATCAAATAAAGCACATGGATATGAAAGAGACATGGAAATAGGATGGATTCATAAAAAGCTTGCAGTTCAAATGCCATGGGTAAAAAGCAAAATCAGGATGTAGAAACAATGCACATATTCAGAACATGGGGCAAGAAAATGAAATTAATTTGGGAAATAAAAGTGTATTTTTTTAACCCTTTAACTTTTCCTGAGTTTTGATATCTCATAAATTTTCGGCAACTAATTCCATTAATTTTTTACTTCAAAGGTCATAACAAAGGAGATCAAGGCTTTATTTTTAACATTCTATTCGCAAATAACGGCCAGTCAAAATCTTATGGTTAAGAGGATATGTACATACTGTATTTGTGAATCGGAGTACAAACAATAATGATTTCTTTATTTCAGTTTCAAGGATTTGGGAACGCATAGGGAACTATAGCTTTATAGTACTCCAACTTTATGTACAATATTATCGGAGAAGCCACTTTTAATCAAGATAATCTACTGATGTTCATCAAGTTGCTACTTGCATCATTTTATTTGCATGCCAATTTTGTGTTATTTCAAAGCCGAATTAATTCTTGTCTCTTTGAAAGATGTCATGATCAATGATATCAAATGCATACAAATGCATCGTTCATTACAACGCAAAACAAGAACAATTAGTCATTTCGTTCCTATAATATGTGATTTCAGTCTTATCAAAAACACTTGAAAGAATGGGTTACATTGTTCTTTTTGCCGTGGGATTTGTTGACACTCTATGCTATTAATTGCTTTGCGTCTGTTCGTGACCAGTTTGACTCCAAAGAAAGTGCAAAAAAGACGGAGCAGCAGAATTTCGGCTATGTCCTCAACTGTGTTAACCTCACTTTTACCATTCTGTACACCTTAGAATTTCTGCTGAAACTTGCTGCCTTTGGAAAGGTTGGCCCCCGATCTTCTTCTTCATCTTGGCTTTTCCTGGAAAGCCTGGCTTTTCCTAGAAAGCCGTTTCTTTGTAGTACTCTTCGTCAGTACGTGTGTGTGCTTATCATAATAGACATTACGTAAAAACTTCCAGCATTTCATCATGGATTGGTTATTGTCAAGTGTTCCATTCAATTATATGATTTGGTTTATTTTCATATATATAACTATTGTTGGTGTATCCCCCCCGCTTTACAATACAGCAGAAACTTGATAACTGCACATTTTATCTTTGTGTGTAGCTAAGTGCATAAGTGAGTGTGGGAGCAATGTGTGTGTGTGTGTGTGTGGGCGTGTGTGTGTGTGTGTGTGTGTGTGTGTGTGTGTGTACATTTGCACGCATATGTGTATACCTAACTAAATATACTGCACTAAGCCTCATTAAAATACAATCAAGGGGCGTGATTATTATTTACAACAAATTCTTTATATGCCATAATCAAGTTAAGTTAATAATTTGAGAATGGATAATAAGTGTACACTGAAAACATAGACAAAAAAGCTTTAAAAAAATAAATTAAAAGAAAAAAATGAAATGAAATAAGTTCATATCATCCATGTTCACATTGCAAACCAAAATAACTACATGCAAAGGACTGACATAGAGCTTGGGGTGTATTAAAAAAGAAAATGAAACGTTAAAAAAAAAAAGTAATCATTTCTTATCTCCTTTGTATTTAAATATAGCACCAAACAATTGAAAACATAGAGCAAAACCAAAATCCACAAGAAAACCAGAAGTAAGCAACAAAAATAAATCAAATAACTAATAAACAGCAACGAAAAAGCAAATAAAAGAAGAAAGAGCCTACCGCATTAACAAGAAACAAGAAAATCCAAATCAAAATAAAGAAAAAAGAATAATGAAGAAACAAAGAAAGTACTGAAAAACACCAAAACAACAACACTAAAACAACAACAACAACAACAGCAACAACAACAGTAACATGAACAACAAAAACACAGCTGTATGTGTGTAAGCTGAACGGAAATGCAGCTTCATTGCTAATTAATTAAAATCAAGCAAAGACAGACAACTCATTTTTACTTTTCCTCTAAGATCTTTTCATTTTTAGTAATCTTTCTTTGACAGTGCTTATAGTTCATCGTATTAGTAATTTTACAGTGGTTTACAAATAGTTGTTTTGTTTTATTTTGTTCCATTTGCATGTTTTTGAAATTATTTTTTTTCCTTTTTTTTTTCTGCCTGCGGGGTGTAGGTTGTGTATCAAACCAACAATAGCTCATATACCAGAATAGCAATGTTCCAATATCTTCCTAAGGAGGACCTGAATTTGCTTTACAAAACTGCTGCAGCGTGGTCACAGCTGTCTGACTAGCGGAAATAATATCTTTTCTGTTTTTGTCATCAGCAAACGCATGCCACGTCTGAGTAGCTCCTACCATTCGCTGTTGCAGCAATATACCATGATATGTTTCCAATATTTTTTTTTCGTCTATGTACTTTTGAAACAGCCGACAGTACCACTAGATTTAAATGTATATTCTATTTTTATCATCATGAATTCTTTTTTGTCGTTTTCTTCTTCAACCCCACCCCCTATTCAAATTTTGTACCAGTTCTACCCGAAACAATCTAACAAGAAAACGGGAACGGGAGGATTTGGCAAAACTCTCAAATATATGAACACAGGCTTCACCGTGCTATTCACTATAGAGTTCCTTCTAAAGCTGGCAGCCTACGGAAAGGTTTATCAATCGTCCTCCATATATCATCCTCCGACGTGTTTAAACTGAATATTCATCTAATATCTCTACTATATGTATATTATGTGTAATGTAAAATGCCATAGCGCTTCTCTCTGTCTTTATTTTTCTTTTCTTTTTTTTTTTTCTGTGTGTGTGTGTGTGTGTGTTTGTATGTGTATGTTTGTAAAACAATACGCCAAGCAATTTGTATTTCAATGTTAATAACTTTGATTTCCTGTAGCTTGTTATCTGTCTCCAACCTCAGTTGTTTCTCTGCCGTGATTCAATGTGCTTTCCCCTCTCATCTAGACAATATTATAACTACATATATTTGTATACACATAAAACCAATATACAACTCTGTCGTCACTCAACTCAGACTGATTAAAATCAAAACAAAAAAGAAAGATCAAATCAAGTAAAATTGTTTGTTCTTCCTGAAAGACCTGTTCAATCAGTCTTTATCTGTTAAAGCCTCCTTGTCTTGTGTTGTTATCTTTTACCTTTTCTTTTTCATCTTTATTTTGTAGCAAATGGTTGATCAAATTGTCTGAGTCTCTACGTATGAAAATCAAATAAAAGGACATGTCTTTTATGGCAAGAGAAGATACATATTCAGTGGTAGGGAAGATAAGGAATAGAATAAGAGATGTAGAAAGAAATTATTCCATGTAAGACATGATACCGGAGGAAAAAAAAAAGTAGGTGAAATTAAGAGGTAGATGATGATATGAGAAAAATGAGATAAAAATGAAAAGACAAGATTTAAAAAGCTTGATGAAATAACATGCAATATAATATGAAAACAAATAGCTGTCTTGTTTTAGGTCTATCTGTTTTGTTTGGTTTTGTTTTTAGTTATTGTTTTTATTATTATTATTGTTATTTTTATTATTATCACCATTATTATTATTATTATTATTATTATTATTATTATTATTATTATTATTATTATTATTATTATTATTATTATTATCATTCTGATTATCATTATCATTATCATAATTTGATTTGTGACAAGGGAGTCATTTTTCCTTTTTGTTTTTATATTGAACTCTTGTGTTGTTTAATAGAAAAATAATTTGCGCTTAAATTTCACAGTGTGGCAATATTGCAATCTGTGTGTTTAGTCCATGCAAAGTGAATTGGTGTAATGTTGTTTTTTTTACTGACTTTTCATCTTTCAGACATCAATGTGCAGCACATAGAACTAATGTTTTCTTTTTTTTTTATTTTCACCTAGATTATATATCTATTACTAATATTATTCTTGTGAGCTTAAAACAAAATATATTAGGCATCTTAAGTGTAAATCAGTTTTAAAATAATCAACATTCCTCTAGGTTTTAAATAACACTCAAATATAAATGAACAGATGCGACTGTCTCCATAGATAAAGTTAACAATGGTTTCTTTTAAGTAAGATGTCAATACTGAAAGCTTTGAACTGTCTAAATTGTCTAAATGCGCAATAATATATTTTGAGTGCTTCCAGCTTTCTTTATTTTTCTGACTGAATTCTTTTCACTAAATACAGTTGCCTAAGAGACCTCAAAATGGCCAGATATTTCTAAGTCTAACGGTGATACTAATGATACAGGGTAGTTGTTTTTATCCAATGAGATTGCTGATACAAAAGCAGTTATTTGAAATTTGACTCTAAGTGAGTTTTACCAATGTTAAGCTTGAAAGGTCTTTTTACATTTGAAGAAGAGATACAAGAACTCTGTTGTCCTTCAAAAACATCATTACTGCATTCAATTCCCTTTCTTTTTATAAGTTTTGATTTTGTTTTTCGTTTCAAGTACTATGTTAAGCATGTTATTGCTGACCAACAATGTGATGCAAAAAATTAAGTGAATAGTGTTTCAGAAATACATGTTAGAAATTATTAAGAAATTTTATTTTTATTGCCAATCAGCTTTTGTTCTTTTCATTAGACGGTACCATGATTTTCATCTTACCTTTTACATTTAGCAGACACAAGTATGAGGCACAGTGAAATAGATGTGACACATTAGATCTAGACAATTTCAATGAGCCCCATAGAGAATAATTACAAACACAGAGGGAAGAATGTTTTGATTGCACCGAATCGCCTTGCCCAAGAATAGAAGAGCGTCCCTATTGACCAAGCCAATATACAATGTACTGCGTTACGCAATCTGCCTAGTAACACAATCTCCCATTCAAGATTTTTACAACCCCCCCCCCCCCCAATCATTGTCTCCTCACACCTTCAGGTCTATCTTAATCAAAGAAGTAGTCTACATTTCTACTTTTCTAATCATCCCAGATCTACAGCGGAACCAAAGCACCAAAGGAAACCTCAATTTGGCTGATAGACCAAAAGGTCTGAAGGGACACATTAAAATTTTTAAATTGGAGATTGTGTTGCTAGGACACTGCAGTTTTTACGTAAATCTAAATCAAGCTGAAATTTCATGTGTACGGGCCCTTGGGCCCGTATCGAGAACACGGATAGCTCAGTGGTAAGTGCTCCCGCTCACCAAGCCAAAGGTCAGGGGTCCGATCCTCGCTTTGCTGGCTTTGTTTGAAATCCGAATTACACGGGTTTCCCCCCGCCTTCTCGTCCTGTGATGGACAGGATGAGTGAATGTCCACTTTTATCGGAGGCGGACGATAACTGGGATGTCTCATGTGCCTTTGCGCTTGTAAAAGACCTCTCGGTAGTTACAATCTAAAAGAGCAGGCCATATCGGCCGTCACCCTGGCAAAATTCGATCATACTGAAATAGTCATTTTGTTATCATACAACCTCATGTACTTCGGACGTATTGACCCTGATTTCAAGTAGAGTAGGCAAAAATCGGAGTGGAGGGGAGTGTGGCTGGGCGCCCAAACTTTAACTACGAGATCGTCAAGTCTCACGCCAAAGGACGTACGATAGAGGCCTGCATGGCATTCCAGGACCGAGGCCTGTTGTGTACAGACTCCACTCCGATTCCCACAACGTGATGATGAGGACGGCCAGGACTATGTCATTGTGTCCCCCGACACTTCCTTGGAAGCGGACGGCTTTGGATGGGGACGTACAGAAGGGACGCTTTGTATTAACCGCCATCACTTTGTGCGGAGCTGTGAGGCACGGAGCGGAGCCTGTCGACAGCAGGCCAAAGTGGTTTTTCAACCGTTGAAAATTTAAAGCCGTCTCCGAACAATTGAATTCAACGGAGACCCAATCGTGTGAAACACTCCTTTGTACGTACCAATTCAACAGAATACTCTCTTTCCTTTCTTTCTTTCTTTCTTTCTTTTTCATTTCCCTTATATCTTTCGGTGTCAGGATTTCACTCTCGGGCCACCCTTTCCCAACATTCTCTTTTATTTACTAGATCTAGTGGTTTTTTTTCTTCGTTTGAATAAATTCATGAGTAGTTGTTCAAAGCCATTTTGCTCTGACTCGGTAATGGCCTCACAGGCGTTGATGAGTTGACCTTTATTTTGTACAAAGCAAAGACGAGTCGTTGTTAAGTCAGTGGATTGCAAATGGACTGTCCTGTCTGTCTGTCCGTTTGCCTGTCTGTCTGTCTGTTCGTCCGTCCGTCTGTACGTCCGTCCGTCTGTCCGTCTGTCTGTCTGTCTGTCTGTCTGTCTGTCTGTCTGTCTGCCTTCTGTCTGTATGTGCGTACGTCCTTCTCTACTTGTCTATTTCTAGTTTCTTTGCACCTTTTATTTTTCTTTATCGGTACCCTTTTCTTTATCGACCTTTCCATCTCCGTGATTCTAATTTGTCGCCTCTCTGTCAATCAATTCGTGAGTCTGCGACACTGTCTGTCTGCCTCCAGATTTGTCCACCAAGCCAATCCATCGATTGATGGGGGGAAGGTTTACCATGGCGGTTGGCGTCCAAACCCTTGTTAACTTTTTGTCGATCTAATCTAGTCCCTTCATCATCTCCAGTGTCCACAGTATCTCTCTTGAACAAACTATACGTACGACATGCTTTAATTGACATTCTAAATCTATCTGTTTGTTTCTCTCTGCGTCTGTCTGTCTGTCTGTCTTTTAGTCCGTCTGCTTGTCCGACTGTCTTTCTTTCTTTTTGTCTGTCTGTCTGTCTGTCCGCCTCTCTATCTCTCTCTCTCTCTCTCTCTCTCTCTCTCTCTCTCTCTCTCTCCTGTCTCTCCCCCCCCCTCTCTCTCTCTGCTTGAGCCATCCCTTTATTAGCAGGAACTCCCAGTCAATAATCAATCAATCTGACATTCTAATTCTATCTGTCTGTTTCTCTCTGTGCCTGTCTGTCTGTCTGTCTGCCTGTATGTCTGTCTATCTGTATGTCTGACTGTCCGTCTGACTGTCTTTCTTTATTTTTGTCAGTCCATCAGTCTGTCTGTCTCTGTCTGTCTGTCTGTCTGTCTATCTGTCTGTCTGTCTGTCCATCTCTCCTCTCTGTCTCTCTCTCTCTATCTCTCTCTCTCTCTCTCTCTCTCTCTCTCTCTCTGTCTCTGTCTCTC
>JBCHJU010132304.1:0-10414 GCA_039654505.1 Plocamopherus imperialis | reverse complement strand
CCTTCAGTAATGTCAAAATGAGCCATTTTTGGCTCTGAAATGCCCTAAAACCCATTCTTCTTCGGGGGCGTTGCCCTCTGATCCCCCACGGGGACGCTGTCCCTCGACCCTGCAAGGGGGCCTGCGCGGCCCCCTTGAGCCCCGGCGGTTGGTTGGAAAATCCTCGAATTTCATCACAACTGAGTGGAAGGCCTGATGATACGCAGTATGTATATATTATATGTTTACGTAATTACAAAGCGGCGTTTAAGCCATATAACGTCCAGGTAAAAAGGCATGACTCATCGTAATAATTTTCCTATGGAACGAAAGTACATTACTTGTACCATTTATATAAAAGTTGGATAGTGACCCAAATTTGATTGAGTATATTTGAGTAGCTCTGTCATTGTGGCCGTTTTGATGCATGGCTCAACCATAAATGTAAAGCAGTGGGTATCGCACTCTGAATTGGTGACCTGAACCTCCCATTTTAACCACTGGATCTGGATATTATTAAAGCATATCTTACCTTGAAAATTTGTTTGTATTAATGCCATGTCGCCATGTATGTATGTGTGTGTATATGCATGTAATTGTATATGTTTTCGTTTGAGAAGAGCTTTATAGTTGAAAACCGTTTCAAGTAAATAATCATTGCAATTGATCTCAAATTTGAAAAAACTGACACTCCTTTCTTTAAAGGCATTTTGAGTTGTGGGAAGAGGAAAACATGAACGTTACCAGTATCAAAGATGGACCCCATTGAAATAAATTTCAGAAGTGAAAATGGGACGCCTGTAATACGAAACATATTTTCTTACGTACCATGGAAAGAGGCCCTTAGACGCATTGGCGTGAATGCTTAATCCTTTCCTTACTGACAGATCCTCCAAAAGCACACCCTGGCCTGACTAAAGGGACTTATTAACTCAACGGACTTCACTTCAGCAAAACTGATACCAAAAAAAAAATTATTTTTTTTCAAGATATAGCTCTTGCATAACTTAGAGTACATCTGACCTTCAAATGCCACCAAAAGGTTAAGACTGACAAGCAATGTTCGCATCATCACCACATCCATCCTAAAAATCTGCTGTAGCATTTCAGGTTCAAAATCACTCATCTGAGTAATCACTACAAACAATTTTGTTTCTAGTCTGTCAGGTTATGATTAGAAATACATTGTAGAATGGGTGATATTTTTCTTTTGGCTTGAAAATTAAACATGGCTCCTCAGGCTAAAAAGTGCTTGTTGGAAAATTGGATGGACTTTACAGTAAGGAACAGGCACAGACAGTTGTGAGCAATTGAGAAAGGAAAGGCTTAATGAATGTTGCCAGTATTGCATAATTTGAACAAATTGAAGTCCACAAAAAAAAGGTTGGGGGGGTGGGGGGGGAAGGAGTAGGAGACACATCAAATTGAATATTTTGATAAAAGTAGTTACCGGTCTGGTTATGAAATTACATTTAAAAAAAATTTCTTAAAGATTCTTAGTCAATATTTTCTCTCTCATTTCAGGGTTGATATTCATAGGCGAGAAAGCCATGTACCTGAAACAGTATGTAGAAAGGATGAGCCTTTTACAGTGAATAATTATTTGTTTTCTCTTTTTTTTTTTTCTTTTTTTTTTTTTTTTTTTTTTTTTTTTTTTTTTTTTTTTTTTTTTTCTTTTTTTTTTTTTATTATTATTTTTTTTTTTTACATTGAATTAAATTATTCATGAAAATGTAAAATAAAAACAAAACTATAGCATACCTTTCAATGTTCACAATGAAAATTTGATTGTACAAATTTGGACTTTGCGTATCGTCTGTGTCGTTTAATGTGCAACTTCAAATTCATTATTTTCCCTTTTTCACACCAAGGTAAATTTTATTTAGTTTCTCATATTCATTTGTCTAAAAATTTTGTTTTGCATATTTCTTGTGACCAATTTTATTTTTGATTAAAATGAGATGAGGGACTCTCACAAAAATTCATTTTGGTGTGAAAAATTAGAAATTGGAAGATTTGTAGTATATTTTTAGAGAATTACACTGATATGCTGAATTGTTCTTTTGAACTTGTGTTTAATAAATCCAAATTTTAGGAAACACATGTCAACTTTATGAACTTCAAATTTCTTTCACATTCTCTTAAACTCATGGCATTATGAAAATATTTTATTTCAGATGGTAACCATCAAAGGATCCCCAGAAAATTGTTCCATAGCCTGCAGAGATATCATGATTGTTGTTCGCAAGGAGGCTGAATCTCTTAATCGAGGGTAAATGAGCTATTGACTATCATGACACATCTGGATTTTTCAATGCATTTCCAAAATTTCCTTTAAATTTGAGAAAATACATCCAAGTATCCATTTATGACGTAGCATTTAGAAGAAAGAAAACATAAGGTAGAATTATTGATTGTAAATAACTTGAAAGGTTGGCAACAGTTCTCTCAGTAAAATTTTCTCTCATATTGTTATGGTATAGTGTTTTATGCAAGTGGTCAAGTGACTTTTGTTTTCCTTTCGACAGTGATGTTCCTTTTAAGATTTTGTGCCCCAACAGCATTTGTGGACGAATTATTGGTCGGCAAGGCAATGTTATTAAAGTGTTTATGGAAAAGTCAAATACAAATATTGTTGTATCCAGGTATGATTATTATTCATACTACTATTTCATTTAAGCAGGGACTTTTTAGAGTATGAAGGAGGACCATCACGTCCATGCTGTCCTCTTGTATAAAGATAGAATGCTCCCCATCTTTTTCTCTTAAATTTCATGTTTTAGGACATGCACTGATAATTGATTTACGCCTTTAAATGTCTTTTAGTCAAAATGTTTAGGCTATAAAGCATGAGGGTCATATTCTATGTAAATATTTAATTCTTTTTATTTTTCTATGGGTAACTTTCAATGTTCGCCAGAGGGAAACTTAAGATCAAGCAAATATTTTCTTTACATAATTACTAAAGTTATCATTTAGAAATATTTTTCTGGTAGAAGTTGACTGGCAATGTCACAAACTGTAGATACATTTTTATGCAACATTACTTGAATAATTCCTTCAACATATATGAAATATTCACTTCATGTAAATCTTACTATATGACGATATTTTTGAAACTCGACAGTTTTGATTCTGCATTCCCTGGATCCATACTTGACGCAAATTATTTTGATCGAGTGATTACAATTACCGGTTCCTCTGAAAACTGTTCAAAAGCAGAAGAAATTATTAGTGAAAAGATGAGGCAATGTTTTGAACAAGATTCTGGTTCTTATCAGGTTTGTGTTGTTGAAAACTTGTCTGGTTAATGTTTTTATTATATTTTTTTTGGGGTTGTTTTTTTTTACTTTCCAGTATTAAGGAACATGTCAGTAAACTGAAGAGAATCAAGACTAGGGTTGCGCCCTTCAGTGAGGGTGGCTTGCGCAGGTTTGCTCAATGCAGGAATGAGCTTTCTATAGCAACAGGAAATCTTCACTATTGCGGTTATACCCTTAGATGAAAAAGATCAATGTTGAGAATGGGGAGGGTGACTGCATATTAGCAAATTGATAACTGCATGACTCTGGACTTACTGACACTTACGGACCGGATTTTCTCATATATTAATGTCTCAATTTGATGTTTAAATGATTTCTAAACATTCATGTGTGGTTCTCAGGGGCATTTTTTAAGTCAACAAAGTGACATGTCAATAAGCGGACAAAATGTGAGCATTCATTTATGTGACATCTAGGCTGTGTGTTGTCAAATGTCTTACAAAACATGCATTGCCTTCTAGGTGTGGAATGATATACCCTATGTCTTGGTGTTGCATATCATATAATTGGTCATTTGTCATACACTGGGCGCATTGTCATTATGCTACTTTTAAGAGAATGAGGTAAAGGTTTTTCTCATCTTCAAAAGTGCATAGATACTTGAATTGAAACCTTAATATTGATTCAATCACCTTTCCTTACATTACATTTTTCCTTTTACATATTGTTGGTAATATCTAATTCTTTTTTATGTCTTAAACAGCAGTATAATACTCAACCTTCTGCGATGTATCCAAATATGCCTGGGCTTTCCTTACTCCCTGGAATGAATCCTTACCAGGGTTTACGACATCCGCCTTTGCCCTACATTGTATGTGATTTTTTATGCTTTTTTGTTTAGGGTTTCAATAGTGATGTGTTGAAAAATCTTTAATGTGAAAAGTAAATAAAACTTTTTTATATTTTGATATATCAATATGAAGATAAAGAGTTGTTAATTTTCTTGTTAAGAGTTTCAGCATTCAGGATTTATGGAAACTTTCATATTAAGAAAGAACTAAAACCAAAAGCAATTTAGAATATTCTAATGTTGTATGCTAATGGGTTTTTGTATGGAATAGGTACTATTAAAATTATCATTTTTATAAATCTTGTTCTGAAATACATTTTTCAAAGAATGGAGGGTTTGCTATCTGATCATACATTTTTTACGGATTTAAACTTTTGAATTTGTTTTACATAGGGAGCAGGATTTTACCCTGCCTCTTATGGAGCTTTGCCACAAATGCAGGCACAACAGCCTGAAGTTGTTCAGCTTTACATTCCTGAAAAGTCAGTTGGGGCTGTCATTGGAAGCAAAGGCCAAAACATCAAAAACATTATGCGGCTCTCTGGAGCTAGAATTAAGGTATTGTGTTTTTTATGTAAAATTATAACTGAGCATGAAGTAAAAAGTTTCATTTAGAATTGACTATTTTTGATCCTCAAGTTTCCTTACCTAATCTAGTTAAAGGGTTATGGGTCTGCGATGTAACTACATATTTTTGACAAAATGTGTTGATTCCCCCCCACTTCCAAACCTCATTGAGTACTATATCAACTTTATTTTGCTTATTTCATTCTTAAGAAAATGATGTTGAATTTCTTATATTATATCGATTAAGTATGAGAATTGTAATTTATATGCTTTCAAATTTTAGACTGGATTTGTTCTGATGATTTTGTCTTCGTTCGTTCTTCCTTTTACAGATTTTAGGTGCAAACGACAAAACTGGTGGTGGGGAAAGCAGTTCTCACAACCAACCTGGTGATGAGCGAAGAGCTGTAATTTTGGGTTTATCCGAAGCTCAATGGAAGGCCCAGTTCTATATTTTTGAGAAAGTCAAGAATGAATTGAGATTAAATGCTCATGATGAGGTTCATCTGAGAACTGAGATAACAGTACCTAAACATAGCATAGGATGCATTATCGGCAAAGGTGAACAGAACGTTAAAGAAATGCAGAGAGTAAGTGGAGCCATTGTTCAATTACCAATAGATGAACAGGGAGATGTCGAGGAAGCTCAAGTTACAATAATAGGTCATTTCTATGTCACTCAGTCCGCACAGAGACGTGTACGGGCCTTAATGAATGCCTTTACTCGTGTGCAGCCTCAACCAAGGCGCACTAGACCTGGTGCTCCACAACAACTTATATAGATTAATCAGGCTTGGGTATTGAGTCAGCATGTAAACTGCCTTTCTCTTGGTTTGGGAAGGTGAACTTTGTTTTTCCCATGGAATTTTGTGGCATAAAACACTTGCTGTTTTCCTATCATTCTGTTACCTATAGACACATGGTTTATTGAGACACTTCGACTAAGACTTGCAAAAATTGACCCTTTGCTTGTAATTAATACCCAAGCCTTGATTTTGTTGTTATGTTGATTCTTATGGTGTTAATTAAGACTGTGCTATACTTCATGTGATTTTCTCTAAAATCATCCTTTTTTGATTTTAGATGAACTGGCTATTTAAAATATGTTTTATACAAAGAATGGCTACTTGAGGATCAAAATATTGTTATTATATTTAATGTGAAAAATTTATTTTTTATACTGTTTTGTTTACTTTTTATGATTGAAAGAAAGAGTGCATTTAAGTGACAACAATGCTGTGAAAGTATTTAGACAAACATGCTGAAGCCATATCTCAAGTCCTGATATTATGGTTGTAAAATGCAATGTCATGCTGGGTTGTTTATTTTGAAATATATCGGTTTAATTCTCCCGGTTCTTGGATTCCGAAGCTTATGCAGTGGACTATGTTTCAATGGCTGTGTTATCTTTCAATTTGAATACTTTTCTCATTTGACCCTTAAAAACGATAAAGAATGTGAAATAAGGTTGTGCATTCTCAAACCCTGAAAGTATGTTGATCATGCACCATTCATGATGGTCTGAGTGCATTATCCCCTAATGACTGTGATCACCACTTTAAGGTGGATGTTTTACTCAATCAAAAGTGCATATTATTAATCATGCCAACATATTCAGCTGCATTATGAAGAGTGGGCAGCCTAAAGGTGCTTTCACTGCACTGCTTTTATGTGTTAAATCCGTTGCTAGTCATGCTACTCAATAATATATTTATTCTTTATCTTCTTTAATATTTGAATTAACTCCTTTAAAGAAAAGGAAGCTCAGTTTACCTGTTCCTTACTCAAACATGAGGGATGAATTGATGAGAAAGCCATTTTGATATATACATATCAGCCATCTGACATTGACATAATAGTATTAATAGCCTTTTAGGTCGTGGTGAATTACCGTTGTTTTTCAGTGTCTCTCCAAGCCCACAATGAAGTGGGAGAAATTTGTCTTATTTATTCTCATATTCTTTTTTGATCCTTATCCAGTAAGTTATTTTCCATTCTTTGGGCTCAATGAATTTTCCATCTGCTGGTTCCAACTTTGAATTTGTCATGTTTGTCTCATCCACTTAAAAAAAAAGTTTGTTCATTTCAGCAGATTTAGACTAGAATTGCAATCTGTTTACACTAACTGATGTTGATCATGTTTGAAGTTGAAATAATTACTTGAAATGTCTGTTCACATTTACTTTATCATTTTGTTCAACTTTCTGAAAATGTGCCTGATGAAGCTCATTTCCTGTTGAATGCAAGGCCAAAACAACTTACATATTTCTATATTAATGGGTGGGAAAATTGTTTGCATTTTTCCCAATCATCTTGTTTTGCCATTTTATTTTTCAATGAATGGTATTTGAATTGCTGCATTGGTTTTTCTTTATCACTAAGTAAGAATAATTTGCAACATTCCATTTTGTGTACGACAATCATGAAGACGCCAGTCATAAAGAAACAATTTTATATGGAGGATAATATGTCTATATGACCTAGTCAAGCATTTTCACAATTATCCAGTTGTTTTATTCATAAGTTTCTGTTTTCAGTTTATGCCACTATTGCAGTGTTCTGACAAAGTTGATACATTGTTTTTGATGCCCTATTCAATTGATTCACCACATTGCTTCTCAACTTTCCTATTTTAATTCCTGGCGAGTCAGTTAACCCTTGCTGTCTCTTTTCACGTTCTTGACTGCCTTTGTTTCCTTTTTCTTTCGCTCTTGTTCACAGTAGGAAGCTGTTTGATGAGACAGATTTGTCAACCAACCATAATCCTCATTACCCTGCTGTTTAATATTATTTTCAAATTAATTTCAGTAATGAAGAGCAAGATGCTTCCTTACCACCTTCTGTTGAAAGTAATAAACAATTTAAAAAATCTCCTTTTCATATTGGCTCTGCATTTTTATCTTTACTTTATTGAAAAGATGAGAACTTCATGATCACTTCCAATTACTGTTAAATTAACAATTTTGAACGAAAGAGAAACAATACACAATGGAGTCTGCTTAAGATAAATTCTCAGTTTGTGTAAACTTTACATATGGCGGTTTTTTTCGTCTTTGCCCTAACGAAATTACTGTTAATATAAACGCCTTGCCCCGCTGTCCGCTTAAGATAAACTTAACAGCTACTACATGCATACATCTGTAACATGTTTTTCCACAATATGCAATGCATTACAAATGTAAGAAAGGGCCCCGACTGTAGACTTCATTGTAGTTTTAGGCCTATATTATACATGTACAGTGTAACTCAGACATAACGGCACAAACAGGACTCTTTTTTTTTTTTTTAGTGCCGTTATAACCGAGCACCATTGTAAACTGTAATCAGATGCACCAAAGCCTACTGAGACAGGCACTCAGGTGGTGCAGGTATGGTGAAGGGGGATGGAAGAAAAGGTGGGTGCCGGACCAGTATCAGTGTGATGACTGCGCGCAACACACTTGACTGACTTAAGAGGCATTTTTGTTGGCTTCTGAATATGGGACTAACAATTTTTAATTGCCTGTATTGTTAACGGCTCCGAGTGCCTGCGGTGCCGTTATAACCAAAACAAAGCTCATGGGTGCCGTTATATCAGATTTTTTAAACTGCCATTTAATAGAAGAAAAAGCGGGGCTTGGGGAAAGTGCCGTTATATCCGGAGGTGCTGTTATATGTGGACTGGACTATATATATACATCGTATAGTTGTATTGTGTTATGACCGCTAAAGATGCCAAGCCAACCTCCGGCTGAAAGCTACGTAAGCAAGGTGTACGTTTGTGTGTGCTTTAATTTTCATTGAAATCTTGTTCGTTAAGATAAACTTAAGGTAACTACTGAAACTGTCACCCAGGCAGTGTATCTTAAGCGGACTCCACTCTATAGCAGCACAAAGTTAAAAAAAGAATAAGGGCCCCCATGCCATTTTGATTAAACAAAAACGTAGAAAGGAAAAATATGTTTGCCAGACTTTTAGAGAGCTTAAGATTAAGACATTTGTTTCCAACTGCCTGCCTACTAAAACAATTTGCACTAACATTTAAATTCATGATTTTAAATACATTTTACATGTATAATTCATAAAATTTATTACAATACATATACATAAAAAGGAAAGGCCACTCAACATGCATCAGAATAGATGTAATATTAATAATAAAACAATATACATTTGTGTAATTTGTAAAGTGGACAATGCCTCAGAAGTCAGTTATCAAACACGAACTTGCCACTTTTTACAGAAAATCACTGTAGTAGTAGTAGTAAAATCTTAGGGCTGGAACACAGCAATAACTCTATTACAATTACATGTAGCTAGTACATGTATGTATTAGTATTTAGTATTAGACCACACACACACACACAAAATGGAACTCGGAGATTCCAAAAATTATTGACCAAAGTCTTTTGGACCACATAGTAATAATTAAATAATATGAAAAATTGTTTTTTGTTAACTTCTTACAAAGATAATCGCAATATTTCAAAGCTTCAATGAAGATCAGCGAAGCTAGCTTTACAAAACAAAATGATTTTCTGCAAAAAATCACAAACTTAAAACCAAGTTATTTTAAAGTCACTTCACTTGAACTTTAATTTTAATACATTATATGTTACTTTTTACCCTTTGCAAAATCTCTAGTCGATTGCAATTATAACAAAGCTTTGATTCCAAATTCCAATAGAAGGTAATAGACATCCCTAAGGTCATTGCAGCACTACAATTGAAGTAGTTAAGCCATGAAGCACATAATTTATTAAATGAAAACATCCAAGTTCTTAGTTTGAATCATTGAATATTTTAATTTACATGTAGGCCTACTGTTAAATTGGAAAGACGACGACACAAACCCACCAAAACTTTCCGGCTTTGCCTTTATAGTACATGTACATTGTACCACATATTACTAGATATGAGTGTGATACCGGTATTTCACAACAAAGCTGGCTAAGAAAATCGTACCGTATTACAGTGTATATGTATTATGTACTTAGCTTAAGGAGAAGTGGGCCTAAACTATAAAAATATTAAAATAGTGACACAACAAAGGACATGACAACAATATTGATGACCACCAGAAAAGCATGACTAATATACATATTGCAATCTCGTAATATTAGGGACACGAGCACCAAGTTCACGCCTTTGGCAACGAATCTTTGGGCAATCTCTCTTATAGTGGTTCCGAGGCTCTCCCCCTGGGAAGTCCAACCGTGTCCCGGTAACTGTAGCGAGTTTCGGCCGGCTGCAGGCTAAACTATAAAGAGGGACCGAATGGTCGACGGTATATTCAACCAAACGGGTAGATGGAACTCGAAAGCCTTGGTTGGCAGTCCGTCTAGGAGAAGGGAAACTCTGATTCCAAACCCCGGGTAGATAGGACTCGTGAGCTCGGGAGAGCAACCCATCTAGGAGTGAATCTCCAAAATAAATCCCGGCCCTCCAGGATGGGGGTTGAGCGCTGGGCTTACACCCCAATCTTGTAAAAAAATATCATTGTAACAGAAACTGAAGCAACAAACGAATCCACTTTGGCCCAGGGAGGGTCCTCTTCAGCGGAGGCTATGACGCATGCTGGTGAAAGCCCTCGGGAAGCCAGCAGGCTGACAACCCTTCTGACAGCCAAAACCAAAACCTACATCGGTACCTGGAACATCTGTACCCTTTACGAAGCAGGAAAAGCTGCACAGGTCTGCCAGGAGATGAGAAACTACAAATTGAAGGTTCTTGGACTAAGCGAAACGCGATGGACAGGTGCCGACAAGAAACTTCT
>JBCHJU010132193.1:0-10415 GCA_039654505.1 Plocamopherus imperialis | reverse complement strand
ATAAGGTAAAATCGGGTGACATGTCGGCTGCCACCTAAGTGCACGCTTCGGACAAGTGCACGCTCAAGCCTGCTCCCGACCACCGTGCACTTAGCCGGCGTCTACTGTATATAGAAATAAATGGGAAAATACAATGGTTGGATCATTAATTTTCAGATTGATTTTTAGTTATTCTGGAGTGCCATGCAAATCTTCTATTACCACTAAAACTATTATGATAAATTATAATTATCTGAAATGAAGAAAAAGAAGCAATATATGTGTTGAATTGTTACATTTTCTTCATTGAGAAAAAAGTGCATGCGTGAAAACCTGGTATTAACAATTAAATATAGCATATCATTCATTCCCTCCAATACTGACATATTCTGTATATGCTTTTCCTTTCTGTCATTCATTTTCATATGAAAAAGTGTTATAAAAAAGGGACATTTCATTTGATTCACAGCCACAGTTATAACAAACTAAAAAGAATCGACGCAATACAAATAAAATGTCATGGTAAAACATAGACCTCAATGTACATATAAATAATTAACTAAAGCAGTCAGGTCTAGGAAAGACAAGAATTAGAGACTTCAATAAGCATTTGATAGACAATATACATTTTGTCATCTTAATCTGACCTTTGTCTAAGAGCCAACTTTTGATGTCAGTCAAAATGCAGAAAAATAGATAAATTTTTACACTTTTATTCTAGATTTTTAATTGTAAAATACAAAATGAAAATAATGAAACATTCTCATTAAAATCAAATTGAATTTGAAACTCTGCACAGTTCATGAACCAAATTTGATATAACATCATAACATCACTGTGGTCACTGTGGCATAACGGTTGTGCTTTGGGATGACAACCGAAAGGTCGGTAGTTAGAATCCAGTGGGGGAAATTGTGATTTCACCCTTGGACAAGGTTATTTACAATAATTGCCTCCGTTTCCAGCCCTGCTCTCCAGCTGACGCTCCGTTTTCAGTCAAAATTCAAAAGACAAATTTCCCTTTGAGGATGAGCAGAGTGGAATTTTTTTTGTATTTTATAAATAGTACATACTCATATCCCATTCATTCACAACATTTGTGCTCATTCATTTATAGGCTATTCATTTATAGGCTAGAGGTCATATAAACTGTTATGTCGCTATTTGTGGACAACATCATTTAATCCACAGTACAATATTACATGGCAGTGTGGCAAAAGCAAGGAATTCTTTTTGAAAAATTAAACAGATTTTGCATACATAGGACAATATTATAAGGTATATATGTGTATGCACACACACGCACACAAATTAAAACAATTTAAAAAGGAGGGTTAAGTGTAGAAAAAGAACTTGACAGTTGCATACTAGATATGAAGAATTATTTTGATAAGTCAAACAAGCTACAAATTTAAGTGTTTCATATTATGCATTTCCTGATCTTTGATTTCAACTCCACATCACTGAACAATCTGTTACATCTGCCTGCGTGTATTTATGTGGAAGTGCAGGATGGAAGAGTGAAAAAGGAAGAAATATGTTTCTCAAGATCATGTATGTGACTAGGAAAGCATTTAACATGTGTGATAAAAGTGACATTAATTCATTCTATGCATGCATGTTTGTGACCTAGTGAATGAAGGTTTGTTTTTATCTGGCCATAGGCAAAGATTTACACCACTTGAAAATACATGCAGAGCCACGACAAAATCCTCAAGGTAGCAGTCAGTCTTCTATGTCATCCTGAATACAGATAGAACCCCTATATGACTTGTTCAATCATGTCAATGTTCACGCCTACAATAACATCATTTATGTCAGTGTTTATGTCCATAAAGATACCAATTTATGTCAGTGTTTATGTCCACTTTGATATAGATAACATGATGACGTCTATGTCCACTAGCATGTCAATATGTCATTGGATGGCTTCGATGGTGTCAATTAAACATTGATATTTATGGCCACTGTGAAGAATAATATGACCATAATTATGTCCACTGTGACATCTATTAATCGTCTATAACTATGTCCACTATGTTAAATATATGTCAATAACTGTCAAGTATGATGTCAATTTTGTCAATGTCACCATCAATGTTTTATGGTGAAGACTCCATATCTATAAATTAGCTCACTACATATGTATACAGATTTTAATGTCTATTTTGGCTAATGTTTATGGCTATTTTTTTGTCCTTGTCTTTGTTTCTTCAAAGTTTTTGTTAAGCCCTAATGCTAAAGGCAGGACGTTTGTCTAAGTCTATAATGTCAAGGCATAGTTTGTATTAGTTTTGAAGAAACAAAAAAGAAAAAAGTTGTTGAAGTAAGCAGGGAAGACTATCTTGAACCTCTCTCACTTTCATCATCTTTGAAAGGAAGGGACGAGACCGGGTTCTTTCCGTGATCAACGTAGAGTGGCAAAGAAGAATTCTGCAATGTACAGGGACAAATGGCTCTATTCTTTGCTATTGGTGAATCTTTAATATGGCAATTGTTATATACTGATCATTAAAACTAATAAACAGTATAAATACATTACAGCCCTAACAAAGCAGCTATACAAAAACCCTACTCAAAAAGTTTCTTATGAGTAGCAATGAAACAATAAACAAAGCAAAAAGGGTAATGAAGAAAAGAAGAAGGGATGAAAGAGAGTAAGAGAGAAATAAGTGCTTGGAAAAGAAAAATTCTCCTTTGATAAACTGTTAACTTCTATGAGAAACATGATAGTGAAAGAAAGGAGATGCATTCTTTGAATGTGATACGTTGAAAAGCTTTTCCAGCTGCAATTTATGCTTAACACCTGGTATTGTGAATTACCCGTAATGGAGTGATCATGAACAAAGGTCGTGTTTACCTCATTAAGCAGTGTTCATTGTCAAATTACTTTATGTAACAAGCACATGAGAAAAATTCAGAGGATGACAACCAACAATGTTCCTGACAATAACTAACGAAAATCTTTTGAGACTAGACCCCAATTTAAAGCTCAAAAGAAAAAAAAATTCAGAGGACGGCAACTAACAATGTTCCTGACAATAGTTAACTAAAACTGTTTGAGAATGAATCACAACTTAAAAGCTAAAAACAGAGAGGCTTAGAGTGCATTAATGCAACAGCCCAAGACAGACAGAAGTGACAGCAAAAGACAGGGGCATTAAAGAATCTGCTGATACATTCATATTAATTAGTAGATTAGGACGCAAAAAATTCAAACCAAGCTTTGCATTGAAATATTAATCCACTTCTAAAATAAGTTTACAGGGGTTAAATCTGTCAGCTTATAAAATATGGCATGACCCTCTCCACATTTGATCACCGACTCTCTAATTTACCTCAAAAGGCTGTTTGTGTTCATGTTTGTCATAAAGTCAAAAATTCACATTTTTAGATACCCCAAGACGGAAAATGTGGAGAGAATTAAGACAGAATAAATTCCATTATAAAGCTTTCATATTCAGCATAAGATGCAACTCAAATATTTTCTGGTTTCTTACTTTTTTTTTCTCATTACAAAATGGGTTTACATTTATCATAAAAATAATTATAATTAAAAGAACAATAAAAAAAACACTGATGCTCCACTCAGATGAGCAAATCAACAACTTGCAACCTAAATAATGTAAAACAGTCAATTATTAATGACTATAATACTGCCTCTTGTCAGGAAAGGATCTTTCACTCTTTATTAAGCTGAATGACAAGGAGGTATGCCTTGATCTTCAGATCACTTGAAGACAATGGTACCATTTAATCCAAAAAATACCAACATAGCACATCAATTTTCAAAAGAAGTGACTACAAAATATTGAGCTGGACAGACAATTACTTCAATGTAAACTAACAAAATTGAAACTTAAAATAGCCTGGAAGTTAGTTGAATTTTTGTGACTAAATACAATTCTCTTTAGGAGTGAAAAGCAGTGGAAAAACAGTGGGCTGGTGAATGGTATCCATCTCATACAGGTAAAAAAAATTAAAGATCAGGCCTGTGTGCAAATGAAGCAAAGACAGACAAACAAACAAAAAAGAGATACAGAATCTAAAAGAGGCTGTGGTGGTGATAAAGGCAATTTGATGGAAAATGCTTAAAGTCAAGTAAGTCATTGCTTCTTGAGCTAGTCCCTTTCCCCCCATTGTCGCAAGATTGAAATTATATAATACATGTAAGGCAATAGAGTGATCACTTATACAGTATTTGATTTTAAAATGGCTCAATAATTTACTCAATGCAGTTAAAAGCAGCAGCAGCTGCAGAGAGAGATAATTATTACAGACACATTTACAAATATTGTTCTTAAAGTGAAAAAATCCCAAAACAAACTAAAGCTCTGAGCAAACAAAATAATCAAGTATAAATCATGGTAAAACTGTGTACAATTGATGGATTGATAGACTTGCTTTATCATTTTATCTTTATGGCATGACCCAACTCTAAAACTGCCAACACTTTGGACAATCCAGACATATGAGTCTTTGCAATTTTAGATTAGCTTTAGTTTTCAAAACAGCTAACACAGTTAAATTGCATATTCCTAACCATGCACCTAAAAGGTACTTATGTAGCAAATTGGTTTTGGTGTTGTAAATTTAATTTTTAGGTGGAACAAAAGGGATAGTGATATCTTTTATTTTTACATTCACCTAAATAATACATATATAGATGTTCAGTCACCTATGTGCTTGCCTAAGTATTCATGACAAATAATAAGAATTGCACTTCCACAAATAATAATGTGAACATTTTCGTTGTAAAATTGTGCAAAATTGAGATGAAAAGGAATTAGGAAGAAAAACTAGGAAGAGTTTTGCTCATTTATGGTTCGTATTTTCTTCATCTGTTTATAATTAATTTTTGTGAACTAGAGGTCCTACAGAAATTCAGTATATCAGATCTTAACAAATATCTAATTAACACAAGTATGAGAATGGACAACATCATTATTGTCATACGAATGCCCTTCAAACCTCCTGATGTACCTTGTCTTTCTCTTCCGCCTCAATATCAACACGAGCTTTATTGACTACAGGATTCTGAGCATACAAAAAGGTGGCTGCACTGACGATGAAGATGGCAAGAAAAGTGAACACGTCCACAGGTATTCCAAACAGCATCCAGCAAAGGACAGCTGTGAACATCAATTCCAATGCGCTAGCAAATGTCTTCAAAATCGAGTTGAGATTACGTAAGAAGAGACTGGTGACGATGCCTATAGCGGCATTATTAAAGGCGATGACGATGACACTAGGCTTCACAATGGATTTGACACTTTCTACAGTAAAAGCATGGAGCAGTTCCCCTGGAAGAAACAAAACAAACAAAACATTACAACCAGTATTGCTTAATAAGCCTTCATGTTTCATCAGAGTCATTTCTGAATAAGATTAATTTTTCAACTCGACAAACAAACATAGAGAATTAATACAAACTTTCATAAAACCTACAAATATTCTGGGGCTTTAACTCTTTCATTACTTGAGGACTATATGTCAGCATGTGCACAATTTAATTCTTTGACTACAATTTGTCCATATCGGGATGAGCACGACCATATATTGGCATGATCATGATTAAACTCTATGACCACACTGCCCATTCAATGTGCTCATTCCAATAAATGGGCAAATTGACATGTTCATCTTGATATATGGGCAAATTGATGGGCAGCGCCTGATAAACGGTCAAATTTATAGTCAAAGAGTAAAATCATGCATTAAGTAGTCAAACATTTATTCATATTTAGAAAGATAAATACTCAATAAGATAAAGTAGGGGTATTACAATGGTAATTAGAATCTAGGAAAACATACATAGGCTCTGGTTTAGTATCTGACCAGACTTTCCACAGGTGTAATGACATTAAAGAAGGTCAAGGTCATTAAGTGAAGTATCAAGTTTCAAGTAGAGTCACGCTCAAAGTAGATAAGATAATTCTAGATGAAAACAGACTTACCTTGGAATGCCAAAACAATTACGTTGCAGACAATTGAATTCAGGTACATGAATATATTAGCCATCATGATGTGGACTTCCCCACCCTTGTCTTTTAGAAGATACTCATTGTAAACACCAGCAAAACAAGATGAAAACACCTGTAGGGAGATAAAGAACATGGTAAGAACAGACAGGAATGTTCATATTTTTTGATTTCTACAAAATAAATAAATCATATGTGTACACCACAGATTTGTACAGGACTAGGCAAGACATTTAATTTGAGCTGAAAAGAGACAAGAATCAGTTGTTTATTCCCTGTGAATTTTCACTCTACTTATTATAGATGTTTGTTTTGTTAATATGCCATCTCACTTAAATTTGGCAATAGTTCAGCACTAAACATAAAATAAAATAAAAAATGTTGAAAGTATTAACCCCTTCCTAATAACACTCATCATTAAGAACAAAACCCACTACTGGGGCTCAAGGTAACAAAAATGAACAATTCTAGGTTGTAAAGCCCTTGAAAAGTCTCCAATCAGATTTTCCTGGGCCAGAACTAATATTAAACTAACCCGATGTCTGCGAAGCCATCAGAACAGGCATCCTTTTCATTTGCCAAAGTTTTAACTTCCTTTTTAAGATCCTTCATGGATTCTGGTAAAACCTTAGATGATGCCTACACTTGTTATCGTATTATCTTAAAATTTTATTATTATTTTTTATACTGACAGTTACAATTTCTAATCAACAAAAAAGGAATCTCCATAGTTTTCTATCTATTAGAGCTAAACTCTAACCTACTAGGTGTATTACTTTTCTATTTTGTATCTTGGCACAGTTCATGAAAATGGACTATATCAGTGTAGCCCATAACAAATGATTCACAAAGCCTTCAACTTGTAATGAAAGAAAGAAATGGGTTCCTGACATTAAATCTTTGATGTCTTCATCTATCATCCAATGACAGATAATGGGTCTGTAGACCATGGATTATTGTGTCAAGTCCTTAGTACCAGGTGCTGTGTTAGGTTTTTAATCAAAGCTCTGTAAACATCTCTGCACATTCCTCATGTTTCAACATGCTAGAATGGCATGCCTGTCAAAAATAAGCGGCTGCTGCTCTGTACATTCCAAAGGATGATGTTTCAGATGACTGGAATACACCATTTACAAGCTCTAATTTGTATTAATATCTCATAATTACAAAGATGTATAACTTTGCGTGGAAATCAATGCTGACATTACCTGGAGAAGGATAAACAAGAGATGGATATCGAGAAAGTTGAATGACGGCGCGCCATCTGAGGCATCAGATGACTTTGTGTAACTGTGGTTCAACTCCTTGATGACGCAACCAACAGTCAGGATGACCAGTGAGGCCCACTGAACTCTACTCAGTTGCTTCTGGAACAAAATCTGAGATGGAAAGTAAAAGAGAAAAATTTATTCAGCATGCAGCTCACCCTTGTTACATCATCAATTGGGAAATTCAGTTTCATTTTCGATACACAATTGACGAAAACTTGAATTCAATATTACAAATAGCCAATCCCTACTGACCCTCCATACAGGCTTTTCTAACACTTTTTACTCTTTATAGTTATGCATACTTCTCTGTACTTCCCTAAATCTACCTATTTTATTCAGTGGCACACCAGTTACAATACTCCCAGCAGTGCTCCACAAAGATCTAGCTTATCTAAACTCCAATTTTGAGCTGAAATCCCAGAACAACCAATAAAACCTGAGAATGCTAGCACATGACCGAAATCACTGGATGACTTAAAACAAAGTATTCAAGGGCAGCCCTGACGTCAAGACAACTGAAGGCCCCATTAGTCAAGTAAGTAATAGTTGGACATCATGTCTCTTACAACAGACACAGAGTTTTGCATGTACCACCACAAACACTTTGCCAGCCAAGTTCGTTTATCCCATTCATTGACATTCAGAGTAAGAATGTTGTGGACCCACATAAGTTTGTTTCATCGTTTACATTGTTCTTTCATGATTCATTAGATTCTTCTATGATAAATCGGAATGAATAAGGAGAAAACAGTAACAAATAAGCGTGTTTCTTATGCGTCAAATCGTTCCAAATGCATTCTTCTTTTATCTTGATCACTGCGTTATTTATGCAACCAAGTTTCTTTAGAGTCTTTATCATCATATGGTACTAGCCATCTTTCTAGAGCATGGGGCTGTCATTATAATACCAATTAACATGTAGGCATGAAAAAGTTACCTGGAATATAACACCAGTCACAACCACTCGAAACTGCAACAGCAAAAAGTAGGTGGTGGGGTCATAAGCTGCCAGATTAACAAACTGGAGGTTGTTGTACAAACAGTACAAGGCCGCCGGAATGAAGTAGAGGGCTAACACTGTTAATAGTAAGTCAATGTTCATTATGTAAGTATCAATAAGAAGAGATATACAATTTTGTCTATGGTTGTAAAGTTTGGCGGTATCATAATTTCAAGTACAGCAATTCTATGTCTTCTCACACTAATGCAAACAGCAGTTTTTCAGGATTCCGTTTTCAAGTTGTTGGGGGTTTTTTTTGGAGGGGAGGGGATTTATTCTAAAAGGCAAAACAGCATTATTTCAATATATTTTATCTTCTTTTCTTAAACAAAAATTCATTTTCAATTATGTCTTTTTTTTTTTTGTATATATAAATTCACTCTCAATTTTGTCTTTCCTTTTTAAAACATAAAGAGTAATTTTCCGCTACATCTTTCCTTTTTTTTTTTTTTTTTTTTTTGAGAAATTCATTTTGAATACAATTGTCTACAACTAAAATGTATGTAAATGAAAAAAATTGTCTGAAAAGGCTTATCTGTCAAAAATGATATTCCACTGATATTAAATGAAAATCCATGGTATTTTAATGTACAAGAATGACAAAATATAGTCTTAAGAAAAGCACTGAAAGTACTCTAGATCTAATATCACTAAACCAATTAACGTCAGGAAAATTCTCTCACTTTCTTAAGAAGCACAAGAACTTAAAGAACTTTATTTGTTTGAGTTTATTTTCCTATTGTGGAAATGATGGGAAAATAACAGTTGGAGGCTTTATAGGTATGGCATAATTCTAAAACAAAATACATGTACAGTAAATGTGATATCAGATAAAATAAATGTAAATATCACATCAAACTCTAGGGGTGAATGTAAAGTTAAAAGAATTTTTCAATGAACCTACCTTTACGGTTTTTTACAAAATCTTCAAACATCTGACTGATTGAATGACTGAAATAAACAAAGCAAAAGGAAAAAATGAAATGCCTAAATTATTATGATCTTGCAATTTCAAAGGTCATCAGTTTCCTTTAATTTTACTTATACTAACGTTCCAATTGGTGTATATTACTCTAAAAAAATGTGATTTTTGCATGACAAAATGTGCTAATAACTATGTCAGGATTCAAAACTCAGTCTGAGTTTATGTTACATATTCACTCTTCCACTTGACAGATATAGGGGACCATATCAGATATGTGTTTGCTGGCCTATAACTATAACAGATTTGAATAATTTGTCACTTCATTCCTTGTATTTCTAAAACATCCATATCAATATTTCATCGGAATTTACATTTCAGTAAAGGTAGTTTGTTGAGTCTTATCCTTACTAAAACATAATAGAAGTTGTGAAGGCATCTCAGTCGGACGTCAAAGAATCGAAAAGCTTGAAGTCAAGTACCTCAAGTCAAGTGAGTTCTACATATTCAAGTTTGAGAAACGTTCTTGGTTCGAAGTGATAAACATAAATTTTTCTCTCATAAACTAGGCAATCCTTTACAGGCAATCCATTGAGGTTTTACACACACTGGCTCCACATTCCCCACACTTTCACTTTGTTACCGTCACGTAACTTTCAGATGTGATGGAAACCAACTTTAATCTATGAGTGGCATCGTACTGATTTCACATCATAATCCCCACACTTTTATGGACCGCCCTTCATAATTTTTTAAATTATTTTGATTACCGCTGCACAGTAAAACTGCTCTCTGCAAATCATCATTCTGTGGTCTAGGACCAGAAATTCTCAAAATACCAGTGAGAATGAAGTAAAATCTTATTTCATGACAATTGTATTAAATTGTATTTTTGACTTCAAATTTGGATTTTGCAGTGAAAATGACTTTGAGATGCGAGAGAGATTTTAACTTTAAGGTCCATCTTCACATTTTAACTCTTTGGGTTGTTCACTTCTTCCTTTTTGTAGGCCCTATACAGATCTAGTATAATGAATCAAGACAGGGAAAGGAATGTGAAGTCAGTAAATTTTTGTAATCAACTCAACTTTTCCTACCCTAAAATGAAAAAGTGGACAATGTGAAGCCAGTACAGTGCGTTAGAAAAAAATTCAACTTAACGTCTAAAATTAAGTTGTTCATTTGTCACGGCTGTTAAAATTGTAACGAAAGGTTCGGTTAAGCCTCGGCCGGCACTCCTCCACATGGGCCGGTGAAGGGCC
>JBCHJU010132082.1:0-10417 GCA_039654505.1 Plocamopherus imperialis | reverse complement strand
CCTTTTAGTTCACGTTACGCCTTTTAATATGTTTCCCCCTTTGAATTCGTAGTTTTAATGATTATGTCAATATATATATATGTCATTTTACCTTTTACTATACGGTTATATATCATGCTTTAGTTAGTATGTCAATGCATGACTTTCTTACTGTCATTCTTATGTATCTGTTCTTTTGCAACGGCAACTCCCCTTTGACCCTTTGTTGCCGTGCGGTCATATAATCATTTTAATTAGTCTGTCAATGTCTGACATTTTATTGTTGACTGTATTATACTGTACCTCTAATTTATCTGTTCCTTTGTAAACTCAACTCTCCATTCGTTTTATTTTTGTTACTGTGCGACGCTTTGAGCTCTTGCTAGAGAAAAATGCACGCTATAAATAGTTATATATATATATATATATATATATATATTACATATCGGCAATGTGTATAAAAGGGCTTAACGTCGGCTTCAATTAGCCATTCTTATCCCATAATAATAATACATGTAATACCAAAAGGCTAAGCCACCTGTTGCAGCTACGTACAAACACACACACGCACACACAGCCCTCAGTGAATTACTAGTACGGGCTAGTCAAAATAAAAAGTCCAACCGACCAATGCCTCCGTTTGAGCCAAAGCTATTAATAGCATCACGCCTTCATATCGAATTACTCGGAGACATTTTAACTGGTTGTCTTGCACCAATTTAGTTCCAATGCTGGTTTTGCATGTTTTGTCTGTGTGTGTGTTTGTTGCTTTTGTTTTGTTCTGGGTTTTTTTCTGTTTTTTTTTCTTTTCGTTTGTTTTTTGTAGTGTTTTCTTTTGTTTTTTATGCAATTTGTCGCTTGGGGAGTGGGAGTGGGGGGGGGGGGGGCCTTGTGTGTGTGTTTTTGTTTTAATTGGAAAGGTGGCTTGAAGTTGGAAGTAGGATGAGTTATCCGCAAATTTGCTATACATCCACACATTCATGGTCCACTGAAGCGTGTAATAATATAATAGTAATTGAGAGTGACGTCGTGCAGATACTTTTGACAAAGCAATGTGTGTGTGTGTGTGTGTGTGTGTGTGTGTGTGTGTGTGTGTGTGTGTGCGTGTGTGTATACGCTCATGACGAACAGCGTGCACAATCCTTTTCGCCGGTTCAAAAGCTTGAATAGACCTCTAAACGACATTTAATTAGATCGATATAATAAAAGGAATCGGGTAACCACTCAAAGTTTGGACAAATGCAGCAGCGTTGGGGACAAGTAAAATCTAAAATGAATTAATAAAAAGTTACACATTCATGTATTGAGATGGAGTAGGAGTCATAGGGTGGCGGATGGGGTGGTGTAAATAAATGATAAATAAATGGTGTCTCTATAGTGCATTACCCCATTTTAGATGGGCTCAAAGCGCTTTACATTCCATTATTTTTATTTTTTTTTTAATAAAACAAAGGACATTATAATGTAAGTTACAATAAATAGTCAATAGATCCTAAAGGGCGAGCAATTTAAGACAATTATAAAACAAAACTTCAAGTCAAAATCCACTTTTCTGATTTTTTTTTCGATGCAAGACAACGTGATCAAATCGTACTCAGTCTCCCTTACAAGCCATTCTCATAATATACTATAGGTGCGTTGAAAAGAATACACAGCTAAGTTTAGCAGACTATTGTGAAGACTAAGGCTATGGCTCATGATCGATAAAATGTTAAGTCTTTGCATTGTGAAATCGAATATGACATCATGTGTATAATAGTACACCTTGTTCAATGCAATGAATATGTCATGACATTGGGCGTACTAGAAAAAATATAATAAAACAAAACAAACAAAAAAAACAGAAAACAAGGTCGTCTATTCAGTCTGACCCGAGCGTAGCACATCCAGTCTATCAATACCGTTTGAAAATAAAGTATTTTGCAAAAAGTACTTATAATTTAATCTACTGCAAACAACAGTTCAGAATGTCTTCCCATACCTTGGAAATTCTACTCTAGTCTAGACTACCATAATAAAATATGTCTTGTGGTTCACGGGGGTGACTTTCATGGTAGAGGAAATTCCACAAAAATCAATACTACCGTACTTATTTTAGCTATATAAAGGTCATCTTCTTCTATTCTCCAATATCCACTGTACAATCTTCTCCAAAAAAACAAAACAAAACAAAAACAAAACAAAAAACAACAACAACAACAAAAACAATGCCCTTCATGCATTCCTTGAGCGTTACATCAATGGCTGTCCACAAATTCTCAAAAATTATGTGCCACAAAACTCGTAAAACCAGTCACAGAATATGGTGGATGTGCAAACATCTAAATTATCGGGAGATGTGTATGGAGAAAAAAAAATTGAATGCAGACTTGCAAGCTTAAATCAAATGTAAACCAGTTGATGACACAAAAATAATGAAGAAACTGCATTATTTGGATAAACCCTCAAAGAACAAAGAGTGTGAAATAAGGATATCACACTTTTCAAAGCAATTAATGGCTGAACACTAAAAGAAGAATTAAAATTATGAAAAACGGCCTCATGAGATTTGCCGGTTAAACTTAAACAAATACATCATTTTCAAATGTAAATCTAGAGGCAATTCTATAGACCATTAATTTTCAAAGTGCTTGCGGATTAAGGAGAATAATTTTCTCCAAAATAAAAGAAAATCATAAAATCCCTCAAATGCATGTTTTACACAGACACTATCACTATGTGTAAACAATATAGTTCGCAAAAAAAAAGGAAAATCACTTCCAATTCATCCTCAAAGGAAAGTGTGGTCTCGTTTTAGCTGAAAATCAATATATCAGCCACACAGCAGTGGTACAAACAGGGGCAATCAGTGTAAAAACCCTTGCCCCAGGGTTAAATTACAATGCCTTACTGGCATTGACAATACTAAAATTAATTGGGGCTGAATTTAATTATATATATATATATATTGTAGCTATTCTCGAAAATTTTGTAAAAATTATGACCAGTTCAGCAAAAATGAGACATAAGACAATATATTTGTATCATATCCTTTTGCACTAAAACAGACTAATTTAAAGCTAAGAAATAAAATATACGACCAACCACAGCAGCCGATATCCTCATTTAAGGAGCTAAAATTATAAAGTCACCCCCAACCAGTGTTTTAATTTTTAAGTACATGTACTTCCATTTCCATTTCCATTGTTATTGATCTAGCAACATTTGGACATTATAATTCTTAAAATCAGTCTACATATGTATATTACATTTCTTACTAAAAGGTTGCTTTGTTGGGTTTTTTTTTTTTTGCTCAAGATGTACCAGTTTTGATAGGAGAAATGCGACACCCATGTTCTTGAGGTAGGGACAATAAAATTTTAGCACTGAGTACTGGTCTTTCAATTTTATGTTACATCAAACTTTTCTACAACCGTAGGTAAGTCACTGAGTGCAGTGACAGCAAAAACATTTTCATCAAAAAAAAAATGTGTATGAATACAATTTTATTTTTGACAAAAATGGCATTGTTGCTCTTCAATAAATTTTACATTTGTGTGAAAAAGGAAAAAAAATCTAAGAATTTGTTTATCATAGAACGATAACGACAATTTAGTTGTGGATTTCTCTCAATTTATGGGCTATAATATACAGGGTGACCATAAAGTAAAGTCAGGCAGTGTGATATTTATTAGATTTCGAAATTAAGTTTAAGCTTCCGGAAAGAAAAGAACACTACTTCCCGTCCAATAACTGAAACCAATATGAATGTCTTTGCCACTGCTTCAAAAATCAATTGTAGTCTTCATCATTGCTCCACTATCAGTCCTCCGGCTATTAGTCTGCTCCACCTTATTGTCAGTTTTTTTTTGACGAAACATTTTTTGCTTCTATTAATCCCTCTGATAGACAGCTCGTTGCTGCCTGAGTTCCATTTAAGTCTGCTTTGGTCCAGACACAGCAGACCTGCCAATATGACTTTCACCACTTTATTAGGCAAAATGGGCCCTAAGTCAAAGAGTGAATGGCCTATTGTCCTCTCCCCGCAATAAAACAACCTAAAGTGTCTGGCATAGATAGGCACACTGTGATGTGTATACAGTCTGACTGCTGCAGTCATAGCCAATCACTTGTCGCCTTCTCTTCCCCGTTAACAAGTCCTTGCCTGTGTGCAAAGCAGGCTGATTATCAATGCTTCTCTGGTCATCCAGGCCGGGCCTTACGCATTGACATGGTAAGTCTGATAAAAGTTCCATTATGCAGGTAGTCTGTTATTATCTCTTTTTTATACAGGCGCTGATTAGACATCACATGATGTATGTACCCACTGATATTCCAACCCAGGCCCTTTCAGATTATTTCAAAATAAAAATTTTTAATTTTAAAAATTGAAAAAAGTATATGACAATATAAACAGAGCATGTCCTGATGGACATGTGTCCTAGGATAAGGGTGGAAAAAAAATGACCCCCGACATGTGTTGTGTGGTCAGCTAATCGATGACCAGCCAACAATTTTTACGTCTTCCCATGGACCAGACTAATAGGCATTACTGTATATTTGGTAAAAACACCCAGTTCCGATTTTCCAGATAATAAGTGGAATATAGCACCCCAATTCAGGTTGAATATTTATAATTACAGTCAAACCCTGTTAAGTCCTCCTTTTTTAAACCACCAACCCCGTTTTACAGCCTACTTTCGCCATGTATGAAAAATTTACCTTACATATCACTTACCTTACATATCACTACTAGTGCGAAAGACCCTGTTTAACTGCCCACCGCCAAATATTCTAAGTGTCCCAAAATGACCTATATAGAGAGGAAAAAACTACCGTTAAACCGCCACACTGAGAGAGAGAGAGAGAGAGAGAGAGGGAGGGAGGGAGGGAGGGAGGGAAGGAGGGAGGGAGAGAGAGAGAGAGAGAGAGAGAGAGAGAGCCTGCCTGTTGATGTTGCGCACGTGTGGTATGCTACCATCATAGAGCTTGGAGAACAGCACAGTGTCAGCGATGGCACCTCTGTTTCCCTATGCACATAGGTTACCTTTCTTTATCTCATAAGATTGAATTGCCAAAACCTCGTTATTCCGTCACGCCCATTAAAACGCCATTTTTATTAATGTCCCAATGTCTGCGGTTTAACGGAGTTTGGCCAAATATTGCACATTGAATGAACCTGCTGTAAATAATCCTGACATCTAAATCAAGATGTAGTTATTTTATAACTCATATATCTTGCACGATTTAAATAGAATGGCTAGATCTACCCTGTAGATCTTCAACAGATCTGAATTTCTCCAGATTCTGATCTTCTTAACTAGCCTAGACTACTTGCATATCCAGTACAAACAGCTTTTATTATATTGGTGATAAAATCATTACCTATTAGATATATTTTTATATGCCCTCCACCTGTGACAACCTGCAAACCACCATAATTGCACTGGCACTATTCACTAAATTTAGAATTTAGATTTCTAGACCTTATATTATAATAGTCAGGGTTGTGACAACTACAGAAAAAAATGTAGTGAACTACAACTTTGCTACTTGCAAAGAAAAAGTACTGCACTACTATTTCGCTACTTTTAAAGAAAGAGTAGCCACTACATTTTCGCTACTTTCATTTTAAAGTAGTGCCCTACTTTTTTCACTGCTTTTGCTTAAGACCGCTACATACACAAAGACAGAAATAATATACTAAAGCAAATAAATTTTTATTCAAGCGACGTGCAATGTAAATTATGAAAAGCAGTGAAAAAATTAGAAAGTAGTCGAGCATTATCAGACTAAGTTTACAGTTCAGTCATACTTATTGTATTTTAAGAGTATTTCAGCCTCAAAATTATGGCCATCGGATTTCTGAGCTCTATTAGGAGTCAGTTTTGTATTATATAAAAATTGACCTAGCACTTGGGAAGTTAGCAAGTGTCTTCGGGTCATATACAGGGGGCTCAGATAAACATTAATGCATGTATTTTCGAAGTGATTATTCGCCCTTTTGGGGCGGATAACCTTGGCATTATTCGCCCAAATGGTGATAAAGCTGTTATACATGCAGTTGTGATTCGCATCAGGAACAAATAGCTGACAATATTTGCCCTGATTGCTTCATATTTTGAGTCTGTATGAGTAAATTGTTTATTGCCTTAAAAAGATAAGCTAGAATCTAGATCTAGTTACTATTAACTAGCTCTATACTACATCTATATTTTCTATAATTGACAAAAGTAGACAACGCAAGAGAAATAGCAATTAAAAGCTGGTCCTAACTTACTTTTTTAAGGCAATGAATAATTAATTTGCTCAATACTCAATTTATTGTCAGTAATTTGGTCCCTGATGCGATTCATTTATAACATTTATCACCAATTGGGCGAATAATGCCAAGGTTTTCCACCCCAGAATGGCGAATAATGTCAGCCTAAAATTTTACTGCTTCGGGTCTTAAACTTTATGGGCAAAATGTATAGTACTTCTGCTAAATCAGTGTCCGAAACTCTATGTGCGTCAGTAAGGCATAGGCCTACACAAACACGATTGTGGTTAAGGACATAAACACTCCATTCTGTATGTAGACGCCCGCCCATTTCAAAATACTTTAGAAGTGAAAGTAGCGAAGTAGCGATATTTTAAATTCGCTACTCGCTATTGTACTGAAAATTAGTAGCACACAACACTATTCGCTACTAGATCCAGCTACTAAAAAGTAGCGCGCTACACTATTCGCTACTAAAAAAAAAGTAGCAAACTACAAAAATTAGCGCACTACTGTGCTACAGTCACAACCATGATAATAGTGGCATTTAGTGGCTTCCATTTTATAAAGGATCTTACAATATTGGAACATGATATATAATAGGCACCTATATAATATTTAATATATTGGGGATGTGAGATGTAATGTAAGCTTACTTGAGATTCTCTGATTCTGGACTACTGAACTACTACCATGACTTACAATAGGCCCCCTAGAGATCTAGGTCTAGATCTTGATTCTATACTAGAATCTAGGAGCTAGTCTAGTGAAGAGATTAGATCTCTAGTTTACTAGATCTACTACTTAACTGTTGCGTTTGCGCAATACTGTACGGTACATGATGGGGAAGTATAGCCTAGCATAGAGAGCCAATTCAATACAATTCAGATGCATATTCATTAGAAATCTAGACAGCGAAAAGAAGTATTAAATAACGGTGCTTTTCATTGATCAGAAGCTGTATTGAGTTATCGATTTTATTTTCTAAAACACAAGTCTACAATTCTACATTGCTGCTCTCGTGAAAGAACGGCAGTTCTCTGCTACTGCCAGCTACAGCCGAGCAAATATGAGTGGTATGACGTCATTTATTTTCCTACCCCTTTTCCAACACAGCTCGTCGATTGCTGGCTGCATTTATCATAGGATAATGCGGGAATTATGAAGGGCATCATTGATAGGATATTTAATTGGAGAAAGAAATTATACCAATATATTATCAAAGGGCGAAAGACCTGGCCTGTTGCAACGATCAAGTTGAACCAGTTTGCAGAGAAGGTGGTAAACAAGCAAGTGCCTCATCGCCGTCAAGGCATCGACAAGCATAAAAATGGAGGAATGCGAGTGTTGGTGGGTCGCCGGCAAGCTTTTTTCACGATAATGTATCGATCAAGGGCCAAATTATTAAGTGTGCCACGGCAATTAGTTCTAAAGGAAAGTGCCCGTCTCTCTAAATTGCAACAAACAAACAAAATTGCACGAAATTAGGCTTACCTTGAAGGTCACTGAACTAGGAAATCTTTAGCAGGCGATTGAAATGAGTGTGTCATGTGACCAAAGGGACGTCACTGAAGTTCACTCCGATTGGTGTGTTTTACATTATTCATCATTGGCGTATCACCAGTAGTAACTATGACGTCATTACGCAGGATTTGTTTGAGGGAATCCCCGTCAGGGGGACCCTCGTTTGGCTGCACACGAGAGCTTTCTGCATAATTTTGTTTGGTTTTACTTCATAAAATATTGAAGAGATCATCAGATCGCTCATGAATTATTATCTTATCGATCTGTTGGCTTTTAAATGCGCCGTGCGCTTAACTGTGTTAATGGCGTGGTGGAAAAAATACCGATAAAAAAAAATAAAAAATATCATGTAGAGATCCACGAAAATAATAGAATGCTGCAGCAGCAAAGATGATAAATAAGTTGACTCACTCAGTAAATATCATTCGTTGTTCCTATTATTGATTTATCATCGATGGTGCTCTATTTCTGTCTATCTTTTTTTTTTCTTTTTTAGAAATTGGTTTCCATTCATAATGCTCAGTTTCTTGATTGCTTGTTTTGTTTTGTTTTGTTTTGTTTTGTTGATCGCTCCATTGCGGTATTGTTTGATCAATTTCTGGTTGATTTGGATCTTCCAGCTCATCTCTTTAATTTCATTTAATTTTTAAAACCACGTGCACGCCTGGGAGGTTACCTCTTAAAAACCACCCTCTTGTTCAGAATCCCCCAAAACGCTTCTGTACCACTTCAAACAATTTGTTTTGCCTTATTTTGTGTAATTTTGCTTGATGGCGGGTTGTTTTATTTGGGAGGTGTTAGTTTTGTTGGTTTTTGTTTTGTTTTTGTTTTGTTTTGTTTGTTTGTTTGTTTTCTGTTGTTGTTTTTTTGTGGGGTTTTTTTTTTTAGGGGGGGGGGTTCTGGGAGTTTTTTGGGGGTTGTTGTTTTTGTTTTTGTTTTGTTTTGTTTTGTTTTTTTGTTTGTTTGTTTTTGGTGTGGTTTTTGTGTTGTTTTGTTTATTGTTGTTGTTTTTTTTTGTGATTTTTTGTGCTTTTGTTGATGGTTTATAGAGGAGAGATATCCGACAATAGTGTTGTTAGTTGATATTTTTGTTGTTTTGTTTGTTTGTTGTTGCTTTTTTAGTTGTTGTTTTGTTTTGGATTTGTTTGGTTTTTTTATATGTTTTATTGGTCTTTTTTAAGGGTGGAGAGGTCTTAGCTCTTGTATTGTTTTGTTTTTGTTCTCATTTTATGCTGTTGGTTTGTTACTGGTTTGTTTCTTTGTTGTTATGTTGGGGTTTTTGTTTTTTTGCTGTTTTGTTTTGTTTGTTGTTTGTTTTGTTCTTTGTTTGTTTTGGGGGTTGTTTGTTTATTTTTTGTTGTTGTTGTTTTGCTGTTTGTTTGTTTTTTGTTTTGTTTGTGGGTTTTTTGGTTGTTGTTGTTTTGTTTTGTTTTGTTTTGTTGTTTTTTGCTTGTTTTTGGATGGAAGGGTTTTCTTTTCTTGTGTTTGTGTTTTGATTGTTTTTCGTTTTGTTTTGTTTTCTTTTTTTGTGTGTTTTGTTTTTGTTTTGTTTTTCGTCTTTATTTTTGTTTCTTCTTTTTCGTGTTGTTTTGTTTAGTGTTTTGGGTGGTTGTATTTTTGTGCGTGTATTTTGTTTGGGGGGGGGGGGGGGGGAACCCCCCCTTTTTCTTTTGGTTTCGTTTGTTGTTGTGCTTTCTTTCTTTCTTTCTTTTTTTTTTTTCCTTTTCTTTTCTATTCTTTTTTCTCATTCTATCTTGCGTGTTGTTGGCTTTTCTTATTTTGTTTTGGTGTGTTTTGATCTGTTTGAAATGTTAAGTCTTGTTTCATTTTGAAGTTTGTTTGTTTGTTTGTTGCTTTGTTTTCTTTTTGTTGGGGTTTTTTCTTGTTTGTTTGTTGTTGTGGTTTTTTGTTTGTTTGTTTTTTGTTTTTGTTTTTTGTTTTGCTTAGTTTTTTGCTTTTTTGTTTGTTTGTTTGTTTGTTTGTTTGTACATTTGTTTATTTGTTTGTTTGTTTGTTTCTTTGGGTTGGCAATATAAAGATCCTGCCATCTGTATTGAATGGTAAGGGAATGATAGTCGTTCAACATGTTCCATTTCATTTGTTCCCTGCTTCAACCTCATTCGTGTATGCTTCTAAGGCCTATAAAATATGGCCGACGTAAAATCACACCCTAAGAGTACACATGTATGTACTTTATAGGAATTGAATTGGGGGCGTAAACTGAGATGAGTGTGTCCATTGAACGGAACCAGGGTCAGTTATTTATACCAAAGGTGTCTAAGGGCTTGTGCGTAGGCTTGGAAGCCTAGGGTTATGAATGTACTGATTTGTCCTATTTATAGTTCTGTGATCCGTAGTCACAGTCAGGGGCGTGTTTACAATAAGAGAATCTGGATCTAGATCTCTCATCTTCTTCTTCTCTCCTCCCTGCCTTTTCCCATTCCCTTCTCATGTACTTGTACTTGTATTTATTATGATAAGTGTAAAGCGCCTAGAGGTCTCGGCATAAGGCGCTATAAAAATAACCTTATTGTTTATTATTATTATATTGTATTTTAGCTATTTTATTTTGGACGGGAAAATCAGGGGGATTTAGGAATCTGCTTTGTTGTTTTTTTTGGCTTTTTGTTCGGGAGCGAGGGGGGGTGGGGGGTGGCGGGTTGTTTTCGTTCT
>JBCHJU010132081.1:0-16369 GCA_039654505.1 Plocamopherus imperialis | reverse complement strand
ATAAGTGTAGTGAATTGTGTCCCTTTTTCAGCCCACAAAAAATCATATTATTTCACACCAAAACAAACAGTACTTTTTTAAAAATTATTGAATATCGTCATAACTATCTTGGTTATCTCATCAACCATTTCTCTCCATATGGTAAAAATTTCAGAACCCAACACTCTTTACCTACAAAGATCTAAGCATATTTCAAACACCATGTAGGGGGTGGACGAACTTTTAAGAATGGCTCATATGCAAGACTAAGAAAGATGTCCATGAACTGTTCAATGGTAGAATGATAAGAGTAAGAGAAAAAAAAACATCATCTTTTCAGTTCATAAAACGGACTTCACACCTTGAGATTGAGTGCCCGTATGCCCATCGGTTTCTTTCTTCTATTTAGTTTTCTTTTGTTTTCTTTGGGACGGGTGGATGTTGGGGTGCATGGGGAATTATAATTATTCCTTTCATTATTGAATTTGTCAAACATGCCTTGATATAACTGATAAATGCCTCAAAGAACGTGTACCTTACAATAACACACCTAGCTACGATCTAAATGAACTGTATTAAGCTCTTAGCCTGACATGCCAGCGTTTCCACCACAGCCCTCAGGGTTTTTGTATGGATGTAGAAGAAAAAATGGCGAGAAAGAAATGGACAACTTTTAAAAAGCACAGAGCATTTTTTTATCGTACTAGACTAGTCAAATTTGCGTAAAAGTAAAAGGTTTTTTGTGGGTTTGGGAGCTTGAGAGCATGCAGTTTTAAGACTTCAGGAAGGAATAATCACTGCAGTCTTTAATTTTCTGAAAACAAATGGATTTGACCTTAATAAGCATTCCAGAGATAGATTTGAAAAGTTAACAATGGAATTCCTTCAACGACCACAATTTTTCTCATAATTATTTCCCTTGTTCCAGGGTTACAGTTTACTTGTCCCTTTTAAATGGCAATGAAATGAACATCGATGCACAATGTAAAGGGTTCCTTGTGATTTCCTGCATTGTTCTATTGAGGTTTCCTGATTTTCAAGTCTTTTGAATGCGATGGTTAGAATGGATTTTAATTAATAACTCGCCCTTTCCTTCTTTTTGTTTTTTTTTTTGTTTTGTTTTTTGCAATAAACTTTAAGATGAACCTGTAAGAAAGACTTTCATTCTTCAGCTACTAAAAATCTGTTCTGTCTGTTGGAATGTGATGTGTGCCAAACAAATTCATTTAGAGGATTTCTTTCTCAATTTCAATGTCACAGAATTATACTTGAACTTCAATAAGATCAAACTACAGTATATGTTATACAAAGATAAAAAAAAAAAGTGAAGACAAGATTTGTAACATTTTTAAAATGGAATTAAAGGTTTGCGTCTTACATTAATTGGTACAATTACATGTATCATTCAATAACAATTTTCCAATTTGTAACATTGTTATCACTACACAGCACTTATAAAATATGGAAAAAATAAAAATAAGGTATTCTTAAAAAAAAAAAATGACTACACATCTTATTTAATCTTCTAAAGATTCCAGCATCTATCTTTATAAGACATTCAGAAAACAAAAACAAAAAGAAATTTATTACTGACTATAATTTGGATGGTTGTAATATTATTGTTTGACTAACTGTTTTGTCCCCTAACCGTGACAGTAAATAAGAGTGAAGCAGCAACCTATAATAAGAATAATTGTCGTACAATGAAAAGTATAAAATGCATTATTTATTAAATGTGTAATTATGTCTAAATGGACTTGACCACAAATGATGAGGATGATTCAATGACGCATTAGATAATAATATACCATGAAATTATCCTAAGTTCTAGAAAATATATGGATTTAAATTTGTAATTTTATAACATAATGTAATTCTTCTATCCACATAATGGCTTCATGGCGATCATGTTCTCCGCACAGGTCAATGGTAGCTGGACGACTTTCAAGATGGCCTCACAGACTCCCTTGAGGGGTTCGATGCAGGCGCTGAAGGGCAAGAGCAGGACGTAGAGCCAGGCGATGAAGAAGCCCACAGGCAATCCCAGGAAGATGAGGATGAGGAACCAGATGATTCCCCACAGCAAACCGGGGCAAATGCCACCACGGCCTGAACCACTTCCGCTACCTTCTCCGACTCCCATGGTGAAAGCTTACAAGTGACTGCACGAGAAGGGCTCTAAAGATCTGTTTTGAATAGAAGAAAAGAAGTGGAAAAGTATTGAAAAAAGTGAAAGGTAAATTGTCTAACTTTTAAGAACAGAACTGTGTCCAGGTATTTGAGTTGTTCGGTTTTTTGTTTCAGTTCAGCACCATGAGTGATGAACTAGCTGTAAATGTTTCCAATCAAGTTGGCCTCTGCCTGTATTTTTAATATATATATATTATATTAAGGTAATATACATAATAACTATGTACTGGTAATGGTTCAATTCAGGAAACCCGCAATAATGGGGGGGGGGGGTGGGGGGCTTCTTTAATCTGAATGAAAATACAAGACAAAGTATGAATGCAAATGAGTATCTACACTTGGAAGAAGGTGAAATAAACAGTTGACCATCAGATTCCATGCAAACATATGTGCTGTATTTATCTTTTAAAGAATTCTTCATCAGGTAAATATATACCACTAGGTAATCATTTTTTCCCTTATGTTATCATAATGTGGTCACAGTGGCACAATGATTGTGCTTTGGATTTGCAGCTGAGAAACAGGTTGGTGGTTCAAATCCCATGTGGGTGACAATTTCATTTCACCCTTAGGCATGGTTATTTACACTACTTGCCTCCATTTGGGCCGCTGCTCTTACAGCTCATGTTTGGTTTTTCGTTGAAAAGCAAAAAGCAAATTTCCCTATGGGGATAGAGTGGAACTTTATATTATGTAACTCTGCTCTATATGAGAAGTCTCTTTCTAATTGGATTACTTGTTTATAATAACAAATAGAATGCTTTTGACTTTATTTTTTCTTTGTTTGTTTGTTTTGATGGATTTTTGTTTTGGTTTGTTTTGTTGTGTTTGTTCTGTTTTCGTTTTGTGTTTTTGTTCTTGGCTTTATCTCTTAATTCAACACGAGTTAATTACGTCAGAAAAGGTGAAGGAAGGGCAGTAGCTTGGGTTTATATCTCTTTTGACCCTTTATTGTTTGAGTTGTTTCCCCTTGACAGGTAACCGCCTTGCATTCACTTTGAGTTGACTAACTAGCATAATATTAATTTACTACCGCTAACTCTACCACCATTACGATTGGTGTCACTGTCTGGCATGACTCGACCGAAGACCATGCTACCTTTGCTGGGATATGGCCATTTATTATTGTTTTACTATTATTATTATTATTATTATTATTATTATTATTACTATTACTATTATTATTATTGTTATTATTATTATTATTATTATTATTATTATTATTATTATTATTATTATAGCATATTTATGTATTACTATTCTAAATGCCTCTTTTCCTCCTTGGCATCCCTCTCCCCCCTCTTTTTTTTCACCCTGAGTTGACCAAAGTAGTTAACAGAGTGTAAAGCAATCAATCAAAGAAGCTCTAGTGCAGAAAGAGTGGAAGCAATTTGCCACCACTACCTCTCCCCGTAAAGGCTTCCAGGGCGCTGTTTCACCCTTTTCATTTGCCGTTGTTCCTCGTCTTCGGCGTTGGAGACCAAGGTTCACCATCCTTCTCTGTCCATGGCCCGTATGGCGCATTCATTGATAGGATATTGTACATCGGAGGAAACGTCATCTAACCAGTTTGTTGTTTTTTCTGCCACGTCCCCCTTTTCACTTCTACTTTTCCCTCCATGATGGTTTTCTAGAGGCAGTTGTTCCTTGATATCTGGTCCTTCTCCTCTCAATTAAGGTCAAAACCTCTGTCTTTTTTAGGTTCAGCCGTTTGTTTCAGCATTTTTTTTTCTTCTCTCCATATCTTTCTATGAAATGCGTCCAATACTCTTGTATGCTACATCTCGAAAGCTGTGAGTCTCTTTTCTAGTTTAGAGATGAGAGACGATGTTTCGCTTTCATAAAGGAAGACTTTTTTTTTCAAATTTAATATAGACACATCCAAGATACACTGTATAGCCAACAACAAAAAATGTCGATCGCTGCCAAATGGAGTAGCTGTTGTGCCTAATCAGAACTCGCTCTGTTTTGAGCCATAGGGTCTCTACCGAATGGATTCGAGTGTTTCTCCTCCGTAGAACTCCACTTTATCGGGAGAATTTATTCTCTATGAAAATAACTAGAGTGCACAGAGTGCGTACGATTCGTTTCCACGATTTTCCGATGTGCTGTCCATTCATGGGACCAACTATGGGCAGTTCTTAGATTTGGTCCGTGATTCGACTATAAAATAAAATAAAAATAAAATTCCACTCAAATCATACCCGGAGGGCAATTGCTCTTTTGATTTTTTAACTGAAAACCAAGCGTCAGCCGCAAGAGCAGCGCCGCAAACGGAGGCAATTACATGATGTAGTGTAAATAACCTTGCCCAAGGGTTAAATCACAATGTCCCGCAAAGATTCGAACCACCAACCTTTCGGTTGTCAGCCCAAAGCGCAACCAATTGCGCCACTGTGACCACCTACTAACCAACAGGCGGGAGGGATTTTAGAGACCCATTATTTTTTTATTATTATTATTATTATTATTGTTACTCTCAAATCTTAATTTTCAACACAGATTTGAAATCAGCATGAAAAATGACACAAGTTTAATACCTAAGAGACATAAAACATTATGTAATTATTTACACTCGTTCTTATTTCTGGAATTCTCCCATCTGGAAGTTGATCCCGTACCTCAGTGTCCATTACAAGGAAAAAACGAAGTCACTCCGCCCGTGATTTCGTGCCGACTTGAAACCGTTCTCGGACGGAAAATCTTCCGGAAACGATCGAGTCCACTCGGTGGGGGCTTTTAATCGGCTCTTCGTAAACGTAGTGATCATTTCTCGTGTGATTTTAACGCAAACATATCTAGGCCTATGTGACTAAATCTCTCGGGTATTCAGGGAGGCATTTTTAGCGCATTTATACATGGAGCGATTTCTGGTGTAGACTTTATAATGACTATGATGGCCCATTCTTTATTGGATGGTACGGTAAATTGGTTGATATAAAAACACAGTAAGAAAAGGCGCTTGAGTTCCATCTGAGCAAAACAGTTTGGCTCTTTAGCGAAGCATTACTAACGGCCGGGTTCACTATTATTATTATTATGTATTATTATTATTATTATATGTATTATTATTATTATTATATGTATTATTATTACTACATGTATTATTATTATAATTATTATATTATTATCATTATTATTATTATTATTATTATTACTATTATTATTACTATTATATTAGTAGTAGTAGTAGTACATGTATCACAATTATGATTATCATCATTATTATTTATTATTAATCATATTATTTATCATTGTTATCATTATTTTTGTTTTTTATTATTATACTATTATTGTCAATATTATATTTTTATTATCATTATCATCATCATCATTATCAGTGTTACTATTATTTATCGTTATTAATTATTATTACTATTACCATATTTATTATTGTTGATTATTATTATTATTATTATTATTATTATTATTATTAATATTGAGCTTGCCTTGTCGAGGGGTGATGCGCTATATAAATAATTATATATTATTATCATGGTCTCGTAAACCACCAACTACTAAGAGCCCATTATATATTGGCTTGCCCACAATTTAACATGTAAGTATAGTCAATATCGGTATGGCCATATTTCAGGACTAGTCAATATATCACTAATAGTAATAAATGTACATGTATCAGCTTTAAGTAGTCAGTTAAGCCTTGACAGAATAATATAATATATATATATAATATACATATATACACACACACAGTGATTACCTGATATATCGACATACAAGGTTCCAGACACTTAATATCAATATTAAGAAAGTCGATATATAACTGAATATAAGAAACATTGGAATGAGGGGTTTTTTTTCGGCTATGATAGATTATGTGCTCCACTACCCCAGACTACATTAAGCCCACGCTGCCCTTCCTTCTGGCCACATGACACGTCGCAAACAAAGAGCACAGTGTCTAAGTAGAATCTTAATTTTTAAGCTGTAGTTTTAATAGTGTGGGCTTGATTACTTATTCAACCCAATAATCGGCATGTCGATATATGAGAAATTTTTACCCGGCCATGTCGATAAAGAAAATAATATTTAGTTAGCATTAAGAAGAAAAAATAACTGATTTGTACATGTCGAAAGAAGAGATTTCGATAAAAGTGGTGCACACTGTAACTTATGTCATATTCAGATTTCACATACCACATGTATTTGAAAAAAAACCACACCAAAAAACAAAAAAAGACTAACAACTAACAAAACAAAAAACCCACTCACTCACATTCACATAAACGATACAGGCCATAACAAAGAACACAAATGAATAAGACAAATGACGATGGACAACAGAAATGACACTAGAAAAGAATAAAACAAATCAAGACCAGTGTAGTTGTCTGTACGATTCATTTTTAAAAGCAAATGTTTTCGGCAAGAGACCAAAACAAACAAATCAAATCAAATGTAAATAAATAAAATATTGAATTGAAGCATTGGCAGATAGAACCAGCAGCCACAATGAGCGCCAATCTCTGCCTTAATCCTTATTTATAGTCATTATACAATGTGTGTGTTTGTGAGATGCCTGTCAATGAAATGAGTCCAAGGTCACCTACATACAAATGTCAACTCTAGTCCAGTAGCCTTGACTTTGATCCAAATTTAGTTTTAAAAACCACCAAACAAAAAAAAAAACCTTGCTTTCTAAAACTAGAATACTATATATTTTAATTTTACTTTGAATCTAGATAGCACAACTCGACAGACAAAAATTGTAAGTTGTTTATCTTTAGACCACTAGGCCTTAATTTATGCTACCAGGGAAATGAAAACAAAAATCAAGATGTATCAACTGGTATGAGCTAGTGACATTCACTGGTATGAAAGAGGGAGTACTGATGACGCCGGTCATGATAGATTATGTGGGTTTACTGATGCCGCCGGTCATGATAGATTATGTGGGTTTACTGATGACGCCGGTCTTGATAGATTATGTGGGTCTAAAAAAAAAAAAAAAAAAAAAAAGATCAACTGATTAATCCATGTCATTTGTCTAACAGCACAAGACAGGAGGTGGGTCTGGAAATGTTCATCAATGGTACTGTTACGCTTAACTTTAAGTCAATAGAAATATTCTATTTTTATACATTTTAGTTTAGGTTATGCTGAGGATTTCATTCTAAAGAAAAATATGTTAAGTAAATGAATGGACAAGTACGTAGTCAGCTAATGTATGATTCACATCAATCTACATTAAAACTTTAATTAATGCATCCTATTGAAGGGGGGAAGAAACTTATTGTGTCACATCTAAGAGGAAGACTAGTGAAAAATCGATTTGTTGTTTATACTTTAAGATGGAAAGAAATATCTGTTATTTGGCTATTTAAATTTATTGTGTAAGGTGAAACAAAAAAACAAAAACAACAGAGCAACCAAAGTCTGCCAAATTATACTATACTTGGATTCAAGATAGATTTGACTGGTACAACTAGTATTAAGTCTACAACTTTTGTGTACAAGAGGCAAACTCCAATTAATAATCCCTATTTTAGCTAGCAGGAGGCAGGGCCTCTATGATAGCTTTGAACTCTATGGCCTCAATACTTTCACTGCCACAGGGCTAAATCTGAATATCTCCGATAAACTTTGTCGATATATTGAGAACTAGGTATAGAGATTATAATACGGCAGACCCAGTGAATCTGCCCTATACACAGAGATAAAAAAAAAAACTGCAGGAAAAGCTACAAACCACAGGATTCTTTGAGGGAAGAAATAATGGCAAGCAATGAGGCCTTTGCTACCTAGTTCAAAATGTCTATTCAGACTATTCATATTGATCTAAAGCTAGATTTACCAAAAACAGTAAAAAAAAAAAAAATTATCATCAGATATCAGTGCTATTTTCTAACAAGGTATTGGAAAACATTGTTACCTCTTTCTGTGTTTGAGTTGTTCGTATAATAAAACTAACAGGACGTTTAAAATAATTTGTGTTGACCATTATCATATAGTCCCCATTACATATAGATTTGTGGAGAAGTGCTGACAGGATAAAGTCAAATGCTCCATGTGTTTAGTTTTGTTCTTTTGTTCTCTTGATGTGTGAAGGTAATAATATCAAAATCAAAAGCTACTGGACTTTTGTACCTCATGTCTACAGATGTTTCATCCAGTTTTTTTTTTCACAAAATTGGAAAACTGTCAACATATTTATAAAGTTAAATTGTGATTTTTAAGAAAGTAACAAATTAACAGCAGTTTTAATAGGCAGCTCCAGGCATCAATGATTAGACCAGTTATCGGACATGGAAGAAATTATCAGATGAATGCAATACGCAATAAGGGGAGCTAATAAATTTTTTTTTAAAACAAGTGAAGAAAGAAAAAAGGCAATCAATTTCAGTCAGCTCACACCATCTCCTAAATCCTGTGGACATTTCCAAATTTAATGAACAATTTTGTCATTTAATAATTAATGTTAAGAGCTTCTTAAGACTTAGACATATGGAAAGGCAAAGTTCGGAAACTTTTTCTTCTAAAATCCCTTGAAGCCTTTGTGATGGACGTATTCTGACACAAGTCTCATCTCACTGAGTCAGGTCTCACATGTTTAAAACATCAACTTGATTGAAGAGCATTTTTTCCAACAGTCAGTATCATAACAAAGACATATAACATGCCTAATATACAAATACAATACTTTTCACAAGAGTGCACTCCGGTAGAGTACCAGTTTCGCCAATGTGCCCACTATTTTATTTTTCATAATCAGAATTGTCACTCTGAGTGCTTGCTTTCGAAAGCCATTTGCTGCCTTACTTAGTGCCAGGTGTGTTGACATGTTATCAATAATAAAAATAAAAAAAAAGTCAACAATACAGATAAAGTGACTATGAACACGTCCCTGTCGCTATCAAATGATGACTGTCAGGCAGAGGACAGATGTGTCTTTAACATTCAACTCTCTGAAATGACAGCATGGCTTGTAAACTTTAAAGTGATTAAAAAGCTTAGCAAGATTATCTTCATCCCCGCAGGACAATCATGTTTCAAGATGTGAATCCAAAGAGATGTATATTTAAAAACTGTTAATGAGCGGTTGGAGACTAAGGTGTTCTAAATCCTTCCACTTCCATGCAAAATCTTCCCAGTCGCTGCATGTAAGGCTTCGCCATCACCCGAGTAATCGCTCCGCCCCAAGTGCCCGATTAGGTTACTTCACAATCACTGGGCTCTCTCGCGAAAACTGCTGTACTGAGTTTTGAAAAAGTGCTCTTCAATCAGCCAATGAATGCCAAGCCAATTGGTTCAGTAAGTGTTAAAATTCATGGTGACAGTGGACTCGAGGTCAAAAGACAGACAAACAAATAACCAGCATCAGTCAATGTATTACAGTGAACTAAAGCAATAAGAGAGATATGATAATGATAAAGATTACACACATAAGTTTAACACTGGACTTGACCCTTATAAAAAAAAAATCCAAACCAAACAACAACAATAAACAAATAAAAAAATGAAGGAAAAAAATTTAATCTTGTCAGATTTATACTCATAAAACTATTATTTCTTACATTTAACACAATAACAGAAACAGAAAAAAAACCCAAATAAGATGTTTAAAAAACACAACAACAAAAAACCCAACCCAACAAACAAAAGAAAAAAACAACAGGCAAAGTTTTGAGCACTTGAATTTAGGGCCTAAATGTTTACAATAGTTTCCAGTCTGAAAGGAATCCATACAAAGAAACACGAGAAGAAAAAAATGAGAAAAAAAAAAAAGAAGAATATCTTCTTACCCTTTGTACCTTCAAGATAAGAGCAGCTTCCAAAATTCACAATCATCCACAGAACGCATCTTTTTCCCACCAACTTCAATTCTATTTAACTACCAGCCTAGGTGCCATTTTTATTATTTTTATATTTTTTTACATTTTTAATTCATCATTTATCATACAATATCAACAAATAAACATTGCCCCTCGCCCCAAATAAAAATTGCAGGAGCTTGTGGTTAAAAATTTCCCCTACACCCGCCAAGGACTATGACGTGTATCTTCCTTGATTTGAGAGATCCAATAGACCAGCAAAGGTCACTAAACTCCAATGACAACAAGAAGGAAGGAGTAGACTCGTATAAACATGTAGATAACAATTTGTAGCATTCTGAAAAAGAAGGAGAAAAAAAAAACAAAAGAAAATTAAACTTCTAAAAACAAGTTCCACCACTTCTAATCTGTGCAGTTATCAAGCAAAGATTATCAGTCAGCTCTAGGCATTGATCCATTTTTATTGGTTAAATTCTTTATCAAACTGGGATATAAATAGGAGAAAGATTCACTTATTCTTCAAGGGAAATATGGTTTGACTGTTTCTGCAACCATTAATTTCCTCAAATTGATTGTAAAAAAGAAAAAGAGAAAAAAAAAGCATCTATTCAAGATATTAATATAATACAGACCTACATTACAAAATTCCTGATTTGCGGACATTAGGACACTTACAGCAAGAAAAGAAAAACAAAACAATTTTTTTAAAAGGCAAGGCAAAAGGCAAATCTAAAGAAAGAAAGAAAGTAAGAAACACTGATTATGTAGACATGAATAGTATAATGTATGTGTATGTGTGTGTATATTATATATTTTTATTATAACCTTATAATGCCTTACTTTTTCCTTTTAAATGCGAGACAGTTGGTGCAGCAGGTTAGAGGGCAGAATGGCTTCCAGCTTTTCCAATATGTAGGACAGGGGGAGGTAGAGCCATCCAAGCATCTGGGAATGAACCAATTGAACAGGGGTGAAGGAAAAGGAGGTGAAACACATGGCCACCATGAGCAGGATAGTGACATGGGATGGAGAGGAGGGACTATAATGAGAAAACTGACCATCAGTAAGTGGTTGTTTTGGAAGTTGAGACGACATTATTGCACTTAGCCATATGCTCATACAAAAATCAGTTCAGTCTTAGATGACTGCAGTTAGGCATTTAGTCATACAAAATCAGTTCTGTCTCCTAAGGACAAGTGGCAGTTTGCTGGACAAAATTTTTAATTAGATCCGATAGATCCGACTTGCAATTATTTATTGATGTTATGATCGAAAAAAGAAAAAAATGAAAAAAGACGAGTTCAAGTATTCTAGACGTACAGTTCTGACGACAACGCCGGTAGGTTCTGGGTACTGATGGGTGAGGAGGGCTAGAAGAGCAGTGAAGGAGCAGAGACCAGCGGTAAAAAGGATGAAGAAGGGCAGCTCTTTTTTGGGATACACAGAAACCTCATGGAAAGCTGAGAAAATAAAAAATGAATTAATAAAATAACTTAGTTCATTTAATACAAAACTAAAATAAATAGAATTAAAATCTTACATAACAGTTACAGTGGGTCCATTCTTTTCCTTTTTCATTTACCAATTCTGAAACATTATTTTATTAATTTTTATCTCTTTTAAATGAATCATAATGACAGTATAGTAAACGCATTGGTTTGGTTTGAATTTTCTTGTCAAAGCATTTTGTCAATGTGATTCTCTAACCACTTACATCCACCATTTAAGTCAAAGGACTTAGAGAATTAAATCGACCATATGCTCAAGCAATTTATATCCCTACATTAAAGTTTAGTTTCTAGACTTCTGGCTCCAGGGGGCAAAAAAGGCAAGATCATAGTAAAAATGAACAATAAATCACCTTTCTTTTAGCAGTATCTTTTCACATGAAATACGTCCATCGTAATATCTTGATTGATGCCCTAAAAATGTTTTGATTTCACGCTACAGATTTGATTACAAGGAGTCACAATAATTTTGCTGGCAAACATCAAGCAGTTATAACCAAATCAAGCCTGTCAAACTACCATTGAAAGTAATTAACACTTACCAGGGAGCAATTCTCTGTCAGCATTTTCAGTGCAAGGAGGGTATGGGTGGAAGAGGTGCCCCTTTTCAAGGGGGTACGGAATCATGCGGAATGCTGAGGAATGAAAACAATGCAAAAAATTATTTTAAATTATTTTCTTTAATGAAACGAACAAAAATTGTAAAATGGTTTCAATAGTTTGACGACAGATAAAAGCAGCATATGCATACTTCAGTAAATTTTACAGGGTTTGAAGATGTTAAAAATCAAAACCATGCAAAGTCTACCATGAAATAGCTCTGGGACATGGAGCTATGATTGGTCAGAACTTCTCTCCACGGAGGGTTTAAACACATATCTGTGCAGGTCGTTCAGAACCAGGCAACGCTAGAACATTCTTCATGCATAGTGTTTAGACTACTGGTAAATTATCAATAATTCATGAGACACAGTATGGACATTTGAACAAAGGGCAACTCTACTCACTTCCTTCCCATGTGCAATGTAACAAGTTGACGGCTCCTTCCACCCTCTTCCAATGGTGCAGATGGAAAAATGAATATGCGATTGCTTCACTGTCCCCACGTTTTAATATATGCTCTGGAGGCAGTATTAGACTCTTCATTTCTAGTAGATACTGCAATGACATTGGAGGAAGACAGGAAGCAAGTGTTATATTCAATAGTATTCTCCTGAAAAAACAGGTGGTTCATACAATCACAAAAGTTTCTTATGTGCACTGTCTCTTATTTAAGTTTACAAACCACTGCGAATCATCTTGTTTAAAAAAAATTATGAATGATTAATGACAAGCATAAAATGAAATTGATACATAGTAATTTTTAGTACATTGATGTAAATTCTTATTCAAATTTATACATGAGAATTGTGATGGCAGAAAAAAATCAAACCGCCTATTTTTGATGATCATTAATTGAAAATTCAAATACATTTTAAAAGATTTCAAAAATACTTAAAAATTAAAAGGATAAGACTCAACAGGTCTACAAATTACAGCAAATCTACAAATGTAAAAAATTTGTGATTGGAAAAAGAAAAGCATAAATTGAAAAAACACTTTAAATATGTTTTTTATATCTAGTATATTGCTGCAAAATCTACCTCACATGTGAGAATTAAATGTTGCAGAAAAATACTTGAACAGCCCGATTTGGATCATTCATTGAGAAGTGACTTCAAGTAAAAAGTTTTCAAAAATACTTAGAATGAAATAGATATAAGGCCTTACCCCCTAAAAAAACCAACCTACAGATTAAATTTTAAAAAATAAGAAGAAGAAGAAAAAGTGTCGAACAAATTGGGAAAAAAGAGTTTTTCTCACCTTTGGTACATGTGGATTAAACTCCACTGCTCTGTGAATTGCTTCTACTGCTGTCATTTCTGCTGTACTCAGCCCCCGCTTTGACGCAATATCAGGAGAAAATCTGATACAAAGGAACAATATTTATTATTACTATTTTACTATTGTGCTACTACTACTACTCTACCTAATTATTATTAACAACAACAGCATTTATTATTATTATTATTATTATTATTATTATTATTATTATTATTATTACTGTTGTTATTATTTGTTATTGTTTTCATTCAATCATTGTTATTATCATTTGGCGTTCTCTGTGGATTAAAGTCGCCCACCATGACTTTATCATGACCATCGTGGTCAGGGAAATGAGTGAGTGAATGAGTATTATCAAATAGATAAAAAAAGGGACAGTGTGAGGTTTCCCAGAATTCCCATTATCCATACACAAGATACCTTTTGCTTTCCTGAGTTCTAAAAGCCAAATAAACAATTCGCTTCCAGAAAAAAATTCCTTCAATTGGTGATTGTTGAGGGAGAAACGAAATAAAGAAATGCAAGACCTTAGGTCAAGTAATCAAGACTTTAATAAGTGAAAGGGCTTGAGCAAATCTGCCCCTAATTTATGGAATACAATGCCTACCTTCATAAAAAAAAAGCCCATCTTTTGAAACATTTAAAAAACACTTGAAAACATATTTTTAAGTGACTATTTAGCCTGAACATATATTATTATAATTATTTTAATTCACAACATTTAAATACTATACATATTTGAAATAACTTTATTGTTTTGTTTATACTTGACCTAGTCATATGTGATTTGATTTTTTTCTGTTCATAATATATGCAAGCAAACTGCCCAATGTAAAGCGCCTTTGAGCACATTGTGGATTTAGGAGCAATATAAATGTTTCTATTTCTATTCTAAGACAATACCCCCATACTTACTTATCAGCTACTGCCCTTGCTTTTAACAGAGCTGCTGTGTAACAAATGGTGGCTGACTTAGGCAGGCTGATATCTGTAAGAGAAGATTTTTAAGTATAGAAATAAAAGGGACCTCACATCCATAACAACATCAAGATGAAGTGTCGCCACATTGAACAATTAACATGCCTCTACCATCGCATGATATATTTGTGAATAAATAGATGGAATAATTCTAAAATCAGTCTCAAAACCATGTTCTCAAAGCTAAATGTTTCTGATGAGTTCCCGAGGGAATTTCAAATTTTAATAACAGAACATGAAAATCAAGATAAGATAAACTTTATATATCCTTTCAAAGAAATTTGTTTCATTTTTGTGTATATCTATATATATGTAGCCTACTTAAGTTACATCTTTTTAAACAGAAAAAGGACTGGAAGCCAGTCGTGCTGAACCCAGCCCAAACCCACCATCAAATCTGGCTAAGACCGCCTGCACATCAGCATAGGCCTGTAACTCAAGGAGGGCCTCTATTAAATTTTCATGAATATTGAAGTTCATGACAGGAGACTCTTTCAAAAGCTGGGGATGACAAAAGAAAATAAAATTAAAATTAAAAAAAACCCACAATTATCACCTCCAATCAAAATCAGATTAAAGAAATACTCTTACTTTTAGCAAGGCTTCTTACAATTATGATTGTCATTATTATCATTAACATCATCGTTATTATCAATATCATTTTATTTTCAAAAATGTGAAGAAAGAAAGCTCTACCGTGAGCTCTACCATGATACCAATGCACCCCAAAGTATGATAGAGCCTATTACTATTTAACACTGCTAATTTCCAGAATGGAAATTTTTCGCCCATGCATAAAATACAGGAAATGCTCATGTTACAGAAATTCCATGACCATGAAAATCAAAAAAAAAAAAAAAAAAAGAAAGAAAAAAGAAAAGAAAAAGAGAAAAAAAACACAACCCCATCCTCATCTATCACTTGCTGTTTGTCCAGTCTTCTCCATTATCTGCAGCCTCCTCCTCCCCTTCTTGACCTTCTTCTCTGTCTTCTTACATCTCCTCTTAGTCATCTTCTTTTCCATCGTTTTCCTCTTCCTCCTCCTCCTCATTTTCTTATCCTCTATGAAGGGTGCTTACATCTCTCATCATTTTAACAGCTTCCCTGGTGCGTCCTAACTTCCGCGCACACATCGCAAGCCGTCGCTTGATATACACCAAAACATTGACATCTCGCCCTGAAACAAAGCACAATCCATAGTTTACTTATGGCAACACCAGGAAAAGAGAAAAACAAAAAACAAACAAACAAACAAAAAAAAAAGATTAAAATCAAATGCTTGGTTTATAGATAGTCTTTTCAAAAATTACCATGAGACATTCTTTAAAAAAAAATCAAGTATCTCAAGATGAAGATACCAAAACAATATCTTTAAAATCATAAGTTTGTTGTTTTCTTTATCCACACAATATCATTACAATCATAAAGTTGTTTGGTTTTCTTTTATACAAACTATATCTTTGAAATAAAAAAAGATTGTTGTTTCTTTTATTTCAAACAATATCTGTAAAATGTTCTCTTCAAAATCAATAGAGCTTACTATCTAAACAATATTTTCTTTAAAAAACTAAATGGTTTATCATTCAAACAATACCTTTAAAAATGAAACGGTTTTTATTGAATCAACATCTTTAAAAATGAAATAGCTTTTATCAAAACAATATCTATAAAATCAAAAAGTTTACTTCATAAAATCTAATCTAGACTATCCAAACCAAACATACGATGCAGTGCTTCTTGTGTGGAGTTCTGATGCTGGGTGGTCTGCGATTTTCTGTAGCTGCCTTCTGCCGCTTTAAATGCTTGCTTGAACATCTTTTCACACTGCAAAATCAAATAAAAGAGTTCCACTATAGCAAATCTAATTACAGACAGAGACTGAGAAATGAGTTTGTTTGTTTGTTTGATTGAGGTATAGCCCAGTACATCCAAAGAGGACGATCTCAGGGCTTTCTACTTTGGATAATCAGATGGCAGGATTGCTATTATTCATGATAAAAATATATGGTAAATACGATAAAAAGTTGTATAGGTTTC
>JBCHJU010131970.1:0-10419 GCA_039654505.1 Plocamopherus imperialis | reverse complement strand
TGGAGAGTGGCTATATATTACGCTTCACACATCTTTTTCAGGCGGGACGTCCGGCCCAGACCCTGATGGACCCAATTTGAATGTCAAAGATCCCTATCTTCTGCTATCTTTCTGACCTCCCCCCCAATGTCCACCCTTGTTGTCTGACCTATCTTTCGACTGTTCTCCTCCACGTTTCGATTGAGCGGCCTTTCTTCCTTTGCCCTTGAGGTGTCCATATTAGTGCAGTATTTTTGGAGCGCTGTTGGTTGCATCCTGTAGACATGCCTTTGCCATTTCTACCCTCGTTTCTGTATGTATTATTTTGTCCTAGCACTAACTGGAATGTAATTTTTTTGTGGTTGTTTATTTCTTATTTGTTTGGTTTCTTTTATCTTTTTGTTTGTTCTTCTCTCGTTTTGGAGTTTGTTAGTTTGTTTTGGTGTTGTTTTCATTCCTTTTTGTATGTGCTGGGGGTTGTTTTGTTTTGTTGTTTTCTTAATTGTTGAGAGGGGATTGTTTGTTGGGAATCAGGCGGTATGTAATTTTGTGTTGTTTTTTTTAAGGGAGGACATGTTTTTGCTTTTGGGTGTGGTGGTGGTGGGGGTGGGGAGCGGGGTTGGGGTGTTTTTGTCCTTTTTAACGATTTTTTAAAATATTTTATGTGTAAATGTTGTTTCTGTTTTGGGGTTTTGTTTCTTTTTCTTTTTGTTTTGAGTTTCGTTTTGCTTTCTTCTTTTCTTCTTCTTACTTTTTTTTTCTTTTCTTTTTTTGTTTTTGGTTATGGGTTTTTCCTTGTTTTTTGTTTTTGTTTTTGTTTTTGTTTTTCAGAGGGGAATGGATGTATTTTTGTTTTTGCTTTTTGGAGACAATGATAAAAAGGGAATAAAACAATAATATTGGATTTGAACTTGGGGCCTGTAGAGTTCAAGGAAGGAACATTTGACATGGGTCACAGTGATCCATGTTGTATGTGTAATGCTATCGATACCACTTGAGGTGAAAAACTTTAAACTTGTTGAATCCATGAATCAGGCCCTGAATTCACTAATGTCATGTTTGTTTTTCGTGACGAAGAGCTTACTTAATATTAGAAAAACACCGCATCATTCCAAGGTCATGATGACATTTCGTTTCCAATCGTTCAAACAATTTCAGACAATTGTTATGACTGTGTAAACATTAACCCGAACATCACTGCGTCAATCTCTTTATATTTGGCATGCGTTTAGGTAGTCTCTGCAAGATAATGATATTAATAATAGTGATTGATTTTATTATTTCCCGAAAACCTTGTTTGATAATCCACAGTTGCCGAGAACACTACATTTGTCAGCTATTTTGAAGATTCAAATTTGAAGGCCGTCTGGAAATAAATCGGGAGTATTTCCAGACAGACAGACAGACAGACAGACAGACAGACAGACAAACAGACAGACAGACAGGGGTGTTGTTGTTGTTATTGTTGATGGTTTTTGTGGGGGATTTTTTCTTTCTTTTTTCGCGTTTTGTGGCTTATTTTTACTTTGTCTTCTCTTTGTTGTTGTTTGTTTGTATTTGGTTGCATTGTTTAAATTATAATATTATGTGTTCGTTTGTTTTTTCAAGTGTGTTTGGTTTTGGCCACAGATGTTATGTGAACTACGTGTTTTGTGGATATATGTATTTGTGTTGTACTACTGAAAAATGCATGTCGTTTAATGTCTCTCTGACACAGCCCAATGCGCGTCATATTTAATTTTTCCATGAATTCTGAATGTCTGAGCACATAATATTATATTTGGAAATGTAGCGAAAGTGGCAACACTGGTTATGCGATAATAGTCCTTCCCAGCATCTTGGCTCATAGAGCCAGTGCATATCCCCGTTTTCTACAGCATGACGCGGACACTGACGGATCAACTCTATCACTTTATGAATAGGCTGCTAGTCTATCCCGTAATAGTTCCCTACCCGAAGTTGTTCCAATAATCATCAGGGTCGATTGTGGCGACAAATGTACAGCGATTGTTCTGTGAGCTCACAACCGACAGGTGGGTGGTTCGAATCCCGTCAGGGACATTGTGGTTTAACCCGTGGGCAAGGTTATTTACACTGCCTCAGTCCGCGGTGCTGCTCTGCGGCTGACGCTGGGTTTCCGGTCCAAAACGAAACGACGAATTTTCTGTCGGGGATGAATTAAGTGGACTTTTTTGTTTTGGTTTGGTTTGGGTTTTGTTGTTGTTGTTGTTGTTGTTGTTGTTGTTGTTGTTGTTGTTGTTGTTGTTGTTGTTGTTGTTGTTGTTGTTGTTGGGGTTTTTTTCTTCTTTTATTTTTGTTTCATCTTGTTGTTTTTATTAATTGAGGCAAACAGGGGTAATGTTTCTTGCTTATGGAAAAAATACGCAGGTTTCATTTGACGGGTTCGAAACCCAGCCCTTTGGGTTCGTAGTCCGACATATCTGCGCAATGCCACAATCTGGGCCTAAGTGCGAAACTATCTTGAAGTCACCATGCCCTCTCACTTTAAAAAGTAAGTAGGGCTGTTTTCAAAGATCGACCATTTTTTAATTACAGCACTGCTTATAAATCGCTCTATATGTAGAGAGAGAGAGATCAATTCTAACAAAACAAAGCAATTCTAACATTACTAAATCAATACTAACAGAACCAAACCAATTCTAACAAAACCAAACTTAATTTAATAAAACCAAATCAAATCTAACAAACATCAAACCCATTCTAATAGGAACTAGTGTTTTGCACCCTCGTTTCCTACCTTTTCTTGTCATCAAGTTTCAACAAAACGTTTGCTGAAAAATTCTTTTAAAAAAGTCTTACGTCGATCTTTTTTTTTTTTTTAGCATTCTTAAATTTAGACCAATATTGACACCCCCCTCCCCCCCCCCCCCCCATTTTCACCAACTTCCCTGCTCAACAACAAGCTTTCCTTCCAAATACCCACCCACATTAATTTCTGCATATTCACCGTTCGACTTTTCCAAACTCACCAGGCTGAAATTTACCTCCAACCATAGACGTAATGACTGTAAACTAGATTTCGCGCGTACGCAAACCCGTGGGATCAATGGAATGCGACGGCTGGCATTCTCGTTGGGGCTGAGGATCGGAATTCCCCGATTCACGATTAGTCACAAGATAGTTCTATATACCGTACGCGACTTAACGAATTCTCTCTGGTTTGTTTCTCGCGGGCAGCCCCGATGTTTATAGAACATAATACTGAATACTATATCTAGGCCTAAATCTAGCTTTTCCCCTATTGCTCCAACTGGATTACGCATCGTGTCGCCACGTTCAGCCAACTAGAATATGGCGGCCGTCGGTCCCATATGGGACCACCGAGGCTGCCCGCAACAAACGGAGTGGGACACGAGTGTTTGCAAAACCTCGTACGGCATCTAGAATCCTAGATCTGTATGGTAATATCTTTGGTTGAAACATAGAGATGCCCCATATAATAAATCTAGAGGCTGCACCGTCATTAGCTAAGCCAAGCGAGCTATGTACCAATGACGGGCGTAAACAAAACGAAGTTTAATAAAGCCTCCACTATAAAGACAAGTAAATTTTCGGGTATATACCCTTATTCAGACAACAAAGTACAATTAAAAGACAATAAAACAAAAGAAATTACAATAAAAAAAAACTAGACTAGAATAAATAAAAATGAAATATATAAAGAAAAGATCTAGATCAAAAGCAGAAAATCTTAGCGTGGTGGAAGACTGTAGGTCTAGAAGTCCACGGTTCTCTTGGTTCCACGGAAGAAGAAGGAATGAAATGATATAGGCCTTGGATACGGTCGGAAATGGTGCAGAGTAGAACAAGTGCGCAATGACGGACGATCAAATGGCGGCCATATTGCAGTCAAGTTAAGCACCGCTGACGCTAGATCTAGCACTAGTTTGCACATGCCTATTACCCTAGCCAAGTAGATTACGGGTAGGCTTAGTTATTTATAGTAGACCTAGACCTACTAGCCAAGAAAGAAGTACCATGCCGAAAAATAGGAATAAAATAGTATAGTAATAGCATTCTAAATATATTGTAAAAGTGTGTGTGGGGGTGAGTGAGAAAGGGTGTGTGTATAATTTGAATAATGATATACTAGTGGCCGAGATGTAGTACTAGACGTCTACGTAAATGTTGGTTGGTTTTGCTCGTGCAATATACCACACAGCATGTGTAAACCATGATAAAAGCAAGAAAAAAAAAGGTTAAAATAGCCTCTAAATTATTCAGCTAGTCTCCTCTTTCTGTGTACCGGAAATACTAGCGATTGTCTTAATTTGACTGCAAGATGGCGGAAGATTTTGTATCTTGCTGGGGACGTGTCATGTGACCTTGTACCACCTCTAGATTTATTATATGGAGTATCTCTATGATCTATCTATCTATCTGTATGTATGTATCTAGATTAGGTAGAATGTTCTATAGATCTAGATCAAGTGCAGAATTATTCCTCTAGGCGACGGACCCAGATTGATAGATCTACTAGGCCCTAATAATGATAATAATAATAATAATAATAATAAATGGCTTTGAAAGTGTGTCTAACCTCATACAAGTACAGGCTGTAATATATGTCTAAATCTAGATTCTATTTATTCTAGATCTAGATCTCTATTCTTTCAAGATATCTAGATCCATAGGTATATCTAAATCTCGATCTAGATCTGGGTTAGGCCTAGGCCTAAAATAAATTATAAAAAGCTGGCATCTCAAGACTCAAGCCTAAAATGCTAACAGGGATTTCCAATAACTGGGTTGTGCTTTGAGCTTTGTAAAACACTACGGTATTAATAATTATAAAAGGCCTAGTATTATAATAGAACCTCCCCTTTGGCTGGATTCTAGATCTAGTTCGAGCTCAAAATCATTCATATCTAGAATCTGGACATGCCAGACTCTCCTAATTTACTGTTACCCATATTCTGCTAGACAACACATTTATATTTAAATTATTTTGAATGAACAAAAGAACATTTTTAGGGGCTGAAAAGTATTTTTGATTCTCGAAACATCACTTTAAAACAAAACGCTGTTCTTTCATTGGCCAAGTAGAAGTCTTTAGACTTTAACAGAAAAAAAAGGTTTCAAGCCTTCAGCAAGAACCCCATTCAAATTTACCTAGGGAATATTGAAAGGCTGAAAAACATTGGCTCTATACTTGCTCATGACATGTACTCATCAACAGAGTAAGACTTTACTTATAATTGTTCTTATCATCATTTGATAAAAAAAAAAAAAACAACTTTTTTCTTTTAAGCTAAACAAGGACATTACCTTCAAGTAAAAGTACAGCAGCAGCAGCTACCGTTATTCCAACAGTCCTTGACATGGCTGATGCTCCATTTGCTTGACCTTCTTCCACCAAGTCTAGTGTTACTTTCTTCTGTATCCCATTTGCTTGCACATATTCTATCTCATTTCTCATTACTACCAAGTCCCTTTCAAATGGAGCTGTGTAGACATACATGTAAATTCACATATGATTTTAGATAGCATCATCATATAATTTATATATACTTACAAACATTGAAGAATAAATCAAAAGATGTTATGATAGCAATTTTAAATTTAAGAGCAATGAAATTTTGATTTATTGAGTAAGGCTTCTTGGGAAGAGAATCAGTATTCTCCTAAAGCTTATACAAAATTTTTAAAGCTTGAGAGATTCTGTTGTCAATTCATAAATACAGCATCCTCACCATTGAAATTAAAGTTAGAAGTAAACTGATGATGATGGTGACAGTGGTCAGGGATTCCATTCATTTAGTGCCTTAGTCTTCATAATAGCTGACAAACTAAAGTAGCTGAGTATTCTTGTCAATGCGCCTAAAGTAATTTATTAGTCTTTTATTTTGATATTGGTGTTGTACATTTAAGTTTCTGCTTGAAATCTTCTGTATCTTTACTGTACTTTACATTGGTAGAGTTTATTCCACAATCTGAATGTATTGAGGAAATATGAATATAATGGCTATCTACATTTGGTGAAGTCAGTGTAAATGCTTGGGCACCAGATTTTGTGCCACTATCTTTCATATTGAATTCTTCTAGTGGTGATATTGCTTGTCCATTAATTGCTTTGAAAAGAACAGTTACTTTATTTCTAGCTCTTTGTTCTTTGAGGGGTATCCACTGTAACTTATCCATGTTTATTTTTCTGTTGCCTGTGGTATAGTTATAATATATTGGTTACAAATCTACCTGCATTTTTGTACTTTCTCTAACTCATCTATTTGGTTTCGACAGTGTTGATCACACACGCATCCATCTTCAGTGGCATTGTGTAATGGCTCTTAAGACCCTTTAAGTAAAGGGATGTGATTTTTATTTTAATATTTAAAAAAGCCCATTAACATTACGCTAAAAATTAATTTGAAATAGCTTAAATGAAAGACTGCTTTTTTCTTATGGAACCAGTTTTTATTATATTTCAATTTAACACGCATTTAAGTTCGGCTTTTATCACCGAAAAAGCGGACAAAACTTCATGTCAAAGGTGGTGAGCAGAATTCTTTTGCTTGGGATTTTTTCCACATAATAATACGTTATATATCCATGTATTTCCTAAAAGACCAGCCCCTCGAGGTGTAAGAAAAGGGATGTTTGCAGCAGTTGGAAGGGTCATCTCCATAGAGTCGTTGCCCTTGTTCAATGGCTCTTGCGGCCTCTTTAATTGAGGTTACGTTTTTTGTTTCAATCATAAATCCATTGATATGAAACTTAAAGTCAATTTGAAATAGGTTTAATGATTTTTTGTGATGGGGGGGGGGGGCGGTCGAAAAGGAAACCAAATGCAATGTCAAAGATGATGAGCACAACCCTTTGCTTGGGATCTTTTTTTTTTATATACATGTATATATTTCCTAAGACAAAATCTCTTGATGTTTAAGAAAAGTGACATTGTTTTTTGTCACTGCGCTTTGACTTTATGGGGTAGGGGTTTTGTTTCAATGACATCACTGGTCAAATCAAACGTGATTCTGTTTCTTTTTCTTTTTCCTTTGTTTTTTTTTTTGTTTGTTTGTTTGTTTTTTTTAATACCTTTAGTGAAAGCAGAAAAGATCCTCATTTTTATAATTCAATGAGCTTTTTAATATCTTTGACAGTAAAAATGCTCTCGCTGTTCAAACTCACCTTTTGTCTAATTCCTTATGAAATTGTATGATGAGTCACTACAGCCAACTACGATTAGAATCTTTGATGAGTATTTTATCTTCTATGTATATTTCTAAAGAGCACCCTTTAAGGTGTAAGTTAATGATTAATTGCTTTTCAGTGTTATCGTTAAAAAAAATTGGTGCAATTTGTTTAATGTTGATTCCCATTTCACTGAGATCTTCAAGAATAAAGGCAGGCCAGGTTTTAAGTCTTCCATTTGGTCTCCAACCATTACGTCATAGTCTTAATCTTAGTCTTCATAACTGACAGATAGCTGAGTATTCTTGTCAAAGCGCCTAAAGTAATTTATTATTCTGGTATTTTAATGTTGATGTTAGTGTTGTACATTTAAGTTTCTGATCGAAATCTTCTGTACCTTTACTGTACTTTACAATGCTTAGGAAATGTATTCCACAATCTGAATGTATTAGAGAAATATTAATATAAATGGCTATCTATATTTGATGAAGGCAGTGTAAATGTTTGAGCACCAGATCTTGTGTGACTATATTTTTCAAATTTAATTTGTCCAGTGGTATTATTGCTTGTCCATTGATTGCTTTGAAACGAGTGGTTCTGTCCGATTTTGAATTATATTCCGTATGCCGTATTGTGACCGTTTTAATAATAGCCCCTGATGGTCCACTTCTCGAAGGCCTTTGAGAAATCTAAAAAAATAGCACCTATTTTTCATTTCCTATTTAACTTTTAACTTAAGCTGAAATCATTAATAGTTGTTATTAATTGTGTTTCCTAACTCCATATTGTATTTTATAAAGTAATAATGTTATCTATGTCATATTTTTTTCTAAATGGTCCATTATTTTGCTGTGCATGGTATGTTCTAGTAATGTACAAGATACAGAAGTCAATGATACAGGTCTATAGTTCTCAGCTTTAAATGTATCTCCTTAAGAAAAGCGGTACTGTACAAAGTTTGCATTTCCCCCCATCCATTTTGTACTTTGCCTTGATTGAGAGAAGTATGGACGCCGCCCCGGACTGTGCTGCTTTCTCGTCCATCCTATGACAAGAAAGCCTTTCCCTTGGGGCCAACTTAAATGCAGACATTTGATGGAAATAATGCTGATTTTACTGCACTCATGGAGGGATGGATCAGTTTGATGCAGACCGACCCGGAGTTCAATTCTGGTGGCCATCCCCAATACGACATGTGCATAGTGTGCCGAATGGGTCACGTGCTATCTAGAGGGACAGATTGCTTTTGTACACAAAGGGCGATAGAACATCCTGGTGGGGGTTATCGCGGTGCATACCTTGGGGCATGATGGCCATCGTAATATTGTTTTTGAGAGATGATTTTATTTTCCCTGTAAATCATCTCTTCTTTTACGACATTATATTGTCATTATAATAGCATATTTGTATTGCTATTCTAAATGCTTCTTTTCCTCCTTAGCATCCCTTTCCCCTTCATTTCCCATCCTGCGATGACCCAAGTGGTTAATTGGGTGTAAAGTAATCAATCAATCATACACCACAACTAATTTATGTGCACATAGTGATAGATATTGTGCTCATTTTGAGGCAAATGTTGGTTTTGAACATTACATTTCTTATCTTTTGGGATTGGATTTGAGAACACTGAGGAGAGCCGCGTTAGTTTTTGGGTCCTGAATTACTGTGTTATTATAATCTTTTGTCTGAAAATCCACAGTTCTCTTGATTTTACTTCTAATGTAGGCCCAAAGTTGTTGTTTTTTATTTGTCTCATTATTTATCTTGTTATTTACATATTGTTCAGAATGGGCTAACCTACATGCTTGTTGAGTCATCTGTAAATAGTCTTATTTTGATCCCTGTTGTAAGATTAAGATCACTGTCGTTTATATACATTAAGAAGAGAGAGGGCCTAACACTGTACTGTGTGGTACTCCTGGAAGAACTGGTTTAGGGTTTGACTCTATTCCTTCTACAGTAACTTTTTGAGTTTCACTTATAAGAAATGATTCTGTCCCATTTAGAATTTTCTCCTGTATGCCGTATTGTTTAAGTTTTAGTAATAGCCCCTGATGGTCTACTTTGTCGAAGGCTTTTGAGAAATCTAAAAGAATAGCATCTATTAAGACATGTAGAACAGGTCTAGTGCAGGCATTGTATAAAAAAAAACCAGTGTCTCTGCAATGGGGTATTCTGATAAACAGACTTGCTAGCTCTTTCCATTCCTTCCCAGCTTGTGCAATCCCGGTTCTGACCGCTAACTCAGATTTTCCTTCGCAAATGATCATCTCTCCAAGGTATCAGAATTCATCTACCACTTCTATCTTCTCTTGTTTGAATTCAAACTCCTTCCTTCTTACATTGGTATTGTTTTCATTTTCCTCAGCCATACAACGAGGGCAGACAATTTTTTTTCTCTTCCTTCTTCAGTCTTTTGACCTTTGAGCTTTGAGCATATTTTTGTACACCAATATTAACACCTCATAGTCTTGTGCCCTCTTCATGTGTTTTAAAAAGTCATACCAGTGCAGTATAGTTATGTTTACTGTCATTTAATTCAGTATTTGATATTTAATTGCTTTATCATGTTCTTCAGACCACAGAAGCTTTATGTCATTTGGAAAGAAAAAAAAAACTGTACCCCTTACTGTAAGATGTAATAATAATGTAAGTTTTTATATTTTATCACCTTTGTGAGGTTATAATTTCTATTACATGTAATTGTTATTTTTAGCTCTGTTTTTGTATCAATATCAGGGATTCGATGTCAGTTTGTGATGTTCTTGACTCACTCACGAAATCTTGAAAATCATGAAAAAATGTACATGATTTCCTACCATTTTCAAACCTCGCAACATCTTACCGAGTGAAAGAACAATCTTCAATATGTATCTACTGACATTTTTGTTTCGTATTATTTGACGTGATTGTTTACATTCTATTTATACCAAACAAGCTACAGTTTAATCTTTATTATAACTAACTGTTATTTGGCAAAATATTGGGTAATAAAAAAAAAAAGTATTGCAAAACTATTAAGCGATATTTAAATACATGTCAAAGAAACAATGGAAAAGGCTAGCCTTGGACACATGTTTAGTACATGTACATGCCCTCAAGTTTGTATTTCACGTTTTACATGTCACCACGTGGTTAATGGAACCACCACCGGCAGCCAGGACAACATCAAGCCGGTAGGAGAATTCATCCAAAACGCCTAAGGGACCGTTCACAAACCATGTGGACAGATTTTGCCCATTTTTCAGACCCCCCCCCCCCCTGTGCACAGGTGTGGACGAATGACTG